>BSBK01009806.1:0-137500 GCA_027943335.1 Chamaecyparis obtusa
CCCATTCTTTTTACTGGTGAAAAGTAAAAACAATATTTTCTGGGTCCCTCCAGAGAGACATTTTTTTGGAGAATTACAGGAGTCGAGTTGCAGCGAATCACATGTTGTCTCTAGAGAAGACAAAAATCTACTTTTTGGTTGGAATTTTCTCTATTACCAAAGGTATTTGAATCTCCTTTTTGGTCTAACTATGGGGAGGTAGTAGTCGTTGAAAGCATAAATGGAAGAGGAGACTCACAAATGAAGATATTGAAGTGTACAAAGAAATGGAGTAGGGTTTCCCATCGCAACAAGAGACAAGGTATGTTAAATATTAATGAAGATATCGGCATAGACCCACCTTTGAATGTGGTTTCAAGTGAAGAACATGAATTTGAAATGATTTATGACAATAATATTGAAAATGAGAATGTAGGGATTGAAGATGAACTTGTAGATGTGGACGATGGAGTGTGGACATTGTCAATGACAATCCACCAATTGAATATGAAGGAATTGACAATGATAATGGTACACAAGAACCAAATCAACGTAACACATCTCCAAATTATATGAGAAATGAAGTCCCTTCGGAGGAAGAAAGAAAAACTTCAAAATTGAGACCTTCAAGAACAACTAAATGGTTACTTGAAATTGATGAGAACATAATGAGCAATTTTGATGGCAAGAGATCGGAAAGAACTGTTCGGTTGTGGGTTTTCAAAAATTTTTGATCAATTTTTTAGCCATAAGTTATTGGTTGAGCAATGTCAAATGTTTATGCAATTGTTAAAGATGCAGAAGATGAGACGTATACTAGTCAAATTGAAGATTAGTGTGAACAAGAAAAAGGAGAGGAATGCCATTATTGTGAGAAATCTTTTTAGTGCTCTCAATTCCATTGGGAAGACTACAAAGGAAACAGATAAGAGATCTTCTAGGAGGGTTATTACAACTTCCTTAGTAAGTCATCATTTGAGAAAGACTCGTTTGATGAGACAAACTTGTGTTGACTTGAATCTAAATCATAAAACTTTGGATAGAACACTTGCAAGAAGAGAAAGACTTGATGATCCTATTCAAAATGATACATGGGCTTATGGTGGGAGACTTTCATGTTGTGATAAGAAGCTTACCGATGATGTGAAGGATCAAATTCAACTATTTTGGCAATCTAACTCAAGAGTGTCACCAAATGTGAAGGATGTCTTAAAGTTGGGAATTGGCATTCGAAACCACACTCTGCATCCCAAACATTATTTGGAGGTGAGTCAAACAATGTTGTTCAAAAAAATTTGTGAGACACATCCAACATTGCAAATATCACAAAGAGCTTTTGAAGCCCTGAAGCCTTTTTTTGTGTGCCTCTTAAGATTCGAATACTTGTTGTTGTAAATATCATGTGGAGTTTTCAATGCACCTTGAATTGTTACGATCCATTCATTGTACTTTGCATACTAGTGAAATGTTGGAGGAATTTGGTGCAAGTGCTCTTCTAAAATCATCAAGAGACTTGCTAGATCATTTTTTATGTCCTAGAGATGATGGATATTTATTTTATAGAAAAGATTTCTTAAATAACAAGTGCTCAGAGTGTGGTGGGCTAGTGAAGTTTGTTGAATGTTTTTATGAGGGCTGCGAACATGATGTGAAGGCTCTAGATGTGAGTTGGTTACAAAAGAATGCAATGTAGCTGATTTTATTTCAGATTTCAAGAAGAATCTTTTTTACAAGTATGCAAGGCATAGTCATAGGTCTTAGTGGTTGGATCAACAATTTAGGATGTGTAAGGACACTTTCTCGATTGGCACTATTAAATCAGTTGTTGACTTTGCAGAGAACTATACATTGCAGCCCCAAAATGAGTTGCAAGCTCAATATTATAATTCTATTCAGGTTTCTATTTTTGTGCACATAACATATAGACATTCCCCTGATAGTATAGAAGATGACCAGAAGATAATCAGAGAGTACCATTTTTATATGAGCGATGATAGATCGCACTCATCCAAGTTGTCCAACAATGCTTTGAGAATTATTTTGAGTGGGTGTGGGAAAATAATATTGCTATCGATAGACATCACATTTGGTCATATAACTGCACAGGTCAATTCAAAAATGCTTGTATGTTTTATTGGTTATGTAGAATGCATGTAGAGAGAGGTGTACCTCATATTTGGAGTTTTTTTTAGGCCTTTCATGGAAAAGGGGAGCATGGTGGAGTAGGTGCATGCGTAAAGAGAGCGCTAGTTAAGGAAAAACTGAGGATTTCAGGTGCAGAAATCATTGATGCTCGTTCTATTGTTGATTGGTGTACTTTAGCATTGTTGCAGGAGGGACTCTTGATTCAGTGATGCATAGATTCTTTTGGTTGGTTGAGTTGGGCACAATAGGAGATAGCTTGGATTGTCAAACTATAAAAGATTCTTTAAAAATGCATTCATTTTAAAGCTCAGATGCTAGTACATGGACCATTTGGACATGAGAGTTGGCTTGTTATTGTCTGAGTTGTCTTCAGTGTGAGTCAAGTGAGTGGGTTGATACATGAGTTCCACATTATCTTACTCCTTTATCTCTCATGATCTCTGTGATAAATGATGACATGGATTGTTCACTTGACTACGACCATCTTTCAGATATTCTACAGCCATGACATGTTTTTTCATTGGTTGCACCACAAGGGAATGATGAGAGATCAAATTACTAGTTAGCACGTTGTGTACGAGGAAAGTAGAAACTTGCACAATTGACGACAGATGATGATATGTTCACATATCCAACAGGATCACATGTTGTTGCGGGAACATGGTTGTGCACATATATGATTAGAAATAATGGCATTCCTATGTTTGAAGGCTATGAGAAGCACAAAACTATTCTCATGTATTCACACCTTGTTATAGCAGCCAATGTTAAGTTGTTGAAACATCAAGGAAAACCAAAGACAAAGGAACTTTGGACTATTAGTACTACTGATCATGAAGCAATATTGAATACCCTCAAGTAGAGAGATGACCCTTCAAGCACACTTCAGTAGGTAAGTTCAACTTAAGTTGCAAGGTTTTTCATGTTTATTACGATTATGTTCAATAAATTAATTGTAGTTTTTTTCTTTATTTGTTTGAGCCAATAAACTTGGTTTTGTATGTGGATTTTAAATACACTTGGATACATATATGGTAGATATAGAAGATCAAGGTGTGCATTTTATTAGCCCATCTTTTATGACAGTAAACTTCACTATGCATTGTCTAGTCATGTTCTTTGGTTCGTTTAGTTACTTATACATGTTCATAATATTTTTCTCAACCTATATAAACTTCTTATATTCTCTATTAACTTTTCTTCTACCTTCCGAATGCAGGGACTAGAGCATAAACTTCTTATATATAGTTGTGTAATTTGCATATTTAGATGCCAAATTTTGTATATAAAAACAACAATCGAATGTAACGTGCATAGTTCAATGCCAAATTTTGTATATAAAAATAAAAATTGAATGTAATGTGCATATTTAGATGCCAAATTTAAAATATAAAAGAGCCCATGGGGTTGATTTGCAAATATTAAGAGCCCACATTTGTATCGTCTTAACGCCATGTAAAGTGCAAAAAATGTGTTTCCTTACTATGAATGTTGTATCCTTATATAATTTGTATTGTCTTAATTTTATATCCTTACATTTGTATTGTCTTAATTCCATGTACATTTGTATCATCAAATGATGTAATATTTGGAGTCATTGAGTCAAAATTGGTCAAATGTGTCCAAAGTAAAATGATGATTCTCTGGGGTGAAGGGATAGTGTTCAAGGGTTGCATCTTGGCACCAAATGGACTACACCATTAGCTCTAGGTGGGTGGATGAATGCTAGGGACAACCCCATTTTGACCGGTGAGTCACTAGAACGTTCCAGACCATGCCAGACCAAAGTGTCTCCAAGATGCACTAAGCACGATTGGGCAGCAAACTTTTGAGACTCATATCTCAAACCCCGTGAGAGGTACTAGAGATCTATGAGATGCTACAAGACCACATTTTTTATGCCTACAATAACCTCTCTCCATTCTGAGAGATTCGAATTTGTTTCAATTTGGCACGCCAGTCTCGCTTGATGCCAAAACTTGCAATGAGGGGGTCAATTGAAAGTTGCACCACTGGATTTCTTCCAAACTGTTCATCCCGTCACCGAATGGACTATGCCATTAGCTCCAGTTGGGAGGGTAAATTCTAGGGACAAGCCCATTTTGACCAGTGAGTCACTAGAACGTTCTAGACCATGCCGGATCAAAGTGTCCCCAAGGTGCACTAAGCACGATTGGGCAGCAAACTTTTAAGGCTCGTATCTCAGACCCCGTGAGAGGTATTGGTGATCTATGAGATGCTATAGGACCAAATTTTTGAGGCCTACTATAACCTCTCTCCATTTTGGTAGATTCAAATTTGTTTGAATTGGGCACTCTAGTCTCGCTTGATGCCAAAACTTGTAGTGAGGGTCAGTTGAAAGTTGCACCAATGGATTTCTTCCAAACCATTCATCCCAGCACTAAATGGACTGTGCCATTAGCTTTGGTTGGGAGGGTAAACGCTAGGGACAACCTTTTTTTGACCACTGAGTCACTAGAACGTTCCAGACCATGCCAGACCAAAGTGTCCCCAAGGTGCACTAAGCACGATTAAGCAGTGAACTTTAGAGGCTCAGTTATCGGACCCCGTGAGAGGTATCGGTGATCTGTGAGATCCTAAAAGACCACATTTCTGAGGCCTACAATAGTCTCTCTCCATTCTAGGACTTTCAATTTTTTTTTAATTTGGCATGCCGGTCTCGCTTGATGTCAAAACTTGTAGTGAGGGTCAGTTGAAAGTTGCACCACTGGATTTCTTCCAAATCATTTGTCCCAGCACCAAATGGACTACGCCATTATCTCTGGTTGGGTGGGTAAATGCTAGGGACAACCTTGTTTCAACCACTAAGTCACTAGAATGTTCCAAACCATGCCAGCTCAAAGTGTCACAAAGGTGCACTAAGAATGATTGGGCAGAAAAATTTCAAGGCTTGTATCTTGTACCTTGTGAGAGGTATCAACAATCTATGAGATTCGATAGGACCACATTTCTGAGGCCTACAATAACCTCTCTCCATTCTGGGAGATTCAAATTTTTTTGAATTTGGCACTCCAATCTCGCTTGATGCCAAAACTTGCAGTGAGGGTCAGTTGAAAGTTTCACCACTAGATTTCTTCCAAACTATTTGTCTCGGAACCAAATGGATTGTGCCATTAGCTCCGGTTGGGTGATTAAACGCTAGGGACAACCTTGTTTCAACCACTGAGTCACTAGAACATTTTGGACCATGCCGGACCAAAGTGTCCACAAGGTGCACTAAGCACGATTGGGCAGCGAACTTTCGAGGCTCGTATCTCAGACCTCGTGAGAGGTATTAACAGTCTATGAGATACTATAGGACCATGTTTCTAACACCTACAATAACCTATCTCCATTTTGGGAGATTCAAATTTGTTTGAATTTGGAACTCCAGTCTCGCTTGATGCCAAAACTTGTAGTGAGGGTCAGTTGAAAGTTGCACCAATGGGTTTCTTCCAAACCATTCATCCCAGCACCAAATGTACTATGCCATTAGCTTTGATTGGGTGGGTAAACACTAGGGACAACCTTGTTTTGACCACTGAGTCACTAGAACATTCTAAACCATGCTAGACTAAAGTGTCCCCAAGGTGCACTAAGAATGAATGGACAACAAAATTTTGAAGCTCGTATCTTGAACCCCATGAGAGGTATCGGTGATCTGAGAGATGCTACAGGACTGCATTTCCAAGGCCTAAAATAACCACTCTCTATTTTGGAAGATTAAAATTTGTTTGAATTTGGCACTCCAATCTCACTCGATGCCAAAACTTGCAGTGAGGGTCAGTTGAAAGTTGCACCACTGGATTTCTTCCAAACCATTCATCTTGACACCGAATGGACTATGCCATTAGCTCCGGTTGGGTGAGTAAGTGCTAGGGAAAACCCCATTTCAACCACTGAGTCACTAGAACGTTTCAGACCATGCCGGACCAAAGTGTCCGCAAGGTGCACTAAGCACAATTGGGCAGCGAGATTTTGAGGCTCATATCTTGGACCCCATGGGAGGTATCAGCGGTCTGTGAGATACTACTGGACTACATTTCTAATGCCTACAATAACCTGTCTCCATTCTGGGAGATTCAAATTTGTTTGAATTTGGCACTCCAGTCTCACTTGATGCCAAAACTTGCAATGAGGGTCAGTTGAAAGTTGTACCAATGGGTTTCTTCCAAACTGTTCATCCTAGCACTAAATAGACTGTGCCATTAGCTTTAGTTGGGTGCATAAACACTAGGGACAACCCCATTTTGACCACTGAGTCACTAATACGTTCCAGACAATGTCGGACCAAAGTGTCCCCAAGGTGCACTAAGCACGATTGGGCAGTGAACTTTTGAGGCTCAGTTCTCGGACCCCATGAGAGGTATCGATGATCCGTGAGATGCAATAGGACTACTTTTCTAAGACCTAAAATAACCTCTCTCCATTCTGGGACATTCAAATTTGGTTGAATTTGGCATGCCAGTCTTGCTTGATGCCAAAACTTGCAATTGTTTGGAGAGTTTGAGAGTAATTTGTTGATTTTAGTATTTGTAGGGCTACTAGACAGGCCTAGAAAGGCTATATTAGAGAAATGGTTGAAGTTGAGATGATTGGAGTGAATGGGAAGTTGGAACATGGTAAATAGACCATGATAAGATGATTTATGGTGTTGGGATCAAGGTGAGAGGTCTAGTTGGATTTTTGGTATGGTGGAGGCATTAGGTGCACTAGGTAGCAACCTATTTGACCCTTGAGTTAAGACTAACTCCTTGAGTAGATTCCAAGATACTTGTAGAATCCTCAAGTTGAGTTGAGTTCCATGAGGGGATAGTAGAGGGCTCTACATCAGATTTGCTTGGTTAAGAGCATCAAATACACATGAATACAATGTAGCACATAAATTTTGAATTCACTTTAATGATGAATTACACGTGTGAACACAAGTATCACATAAAGCGTACACATAAATTTGATTAAGTCATGAAGCATACATGTAGCACATATTTTATAAAGCATACCACATGAATTCACTTAAGTCATGCACATAGCCCATACAGATGAATTTAGGTTATGAAGAATGTACTTGAATATACATGAATATACTTAAGGCATAAAGCATACACATGTGTACATACACACAAGCATATTTACATACTAACAATGAATAAATGAACACACAATTAACAAATTGGATCGAATATCAAGTTTCATATATATCAAAATGAACAATAATTATGTACATATTTACATGTCAACATATCTAGATACAATGTGGCATACACCATCTCAAAATGTGTCATATGACATCAAAAAATAAGAATTTCAACTACAAAAGTTTCTAGGACATCCTATTCTACCGGTGGATCATCAAAATGCAACCTCTTTGAAGTACTCTTTGGCTCTAATGGATCCTGCATTCAAACACAAAAATGAAACCCCAAGTTAGATTAAAATTTAGAATCATAGTCAACAATAATAAATAAAATTTAAACTAAAATTGAACTCTCATATACCTTGCCTCTTTGTCTCCTCCCATAGACAAGAGACCTAATATATGTCCTTGGTAGCATAGGAACAATGCCACCAATGTCAACTCTGACCTATATATGTTTTCGAACATGAGATTGATCTACGAGTTATACTATTTAATGTTAAATACTTTCAGTATAAAATATGTTTACAAAATAACTGAATTAACATTAAAACTTACCTGTGTTGAACTTTCTTCAGAAAATGTTGGCTGAGTCATCAGCAATACAAACCCTTGGCGTTCTACCTCCCTCAAACTAGGAGTGACCTAAAAAAGTCAAACAGATACTTCATACTATTATAACTTGATCATATTATATGTACTTGATAGTAAAATACACACAAATAACTTTAGAAATATATGTACCATAGGGCTATCACTGTGAATGGATATTCTTGTGACTCTATCATGACGATAGGGTCTCACGATTTCATCAGATTCAACTCTTTGTCAAATAAACCATGTAAATTAAAAAAAAGTATGCACAATTGCCAAGTATACATGTATGCAAAAACAAACTAAATTACTTAATTACCTTTCCCTTGTCAATTTTGGACACCTGCACCCCCTCACATTGCCCCCCAGTGGCAACTGGTGACACCTGCATCGGTATGTAATAAGATGATTGTAAAAATTAGAAAATGATGTACATATACTATTATATAATAATATAAGGAAACCAAAGAGTACATTAAAACATATGTACCATGGAACTGTCAAGGCCAAATGATATGGCCGAAAGCGTGGACCCCTCCACCTGTGCCATCTCCTCTGTCATCAACTGAGCATAAATGTAACACATAAAAATCACGCAAGGGTAGGGCCAAGAGGGGCCAAACAATGGCACACCCTAATGATCCATCCTACTCAACAACACGCGGAAGCAACAACACACAAGAGTGAGAGAAAGAATGCAAGATATTTCTTTAATTTTCATCAAATAGAATCATACATGTCGGGTTGTAAGGCCTTCCTGGTTAGGGCTAGATATTACAATGAATTATAGAAGTCCTCAAACATGTGAGGATCTTCCAACAATCTCCATTCTATTATGTTCTTATGTCTATCTCCCAAAACTACCTCCTAAACTACAATCAAACAACTACATTTACACAAGAGTCTACCGAACTAAGTCAGCCTTTAGATCCACAATCAACAGAAGGAACAGTCAGATCTAGGAGCACACATTTCCCAATGATGGCTTCCAACATTAAATCTATGACCTAACATAAATGCACAAGTCAGCCCAATAGAAACTCAAAAGAAACTACTCGGTAAGCAAGGATGACTGAGCAACAAACAAGCATCACTGAGAGCCAGTGAAACAATTGACCGCCCAGGAGATAACTGACCACACTCGGTAACCAAAGGAAACTAACCAAATATCGACCAACTCGGTCAAAGAAGAAACCAAGCAACATAGACAAACTCCAAAATGTTTTTGGTGACATAGGATTGCCAAGGACCCAAGATGCTCCTGCATCAGACACCTGAGGTTATTTTGAAATGATTCTCTAAATCATTTGGTAGGTATGATCTGAGCTACATCCAACTCAGACTGTGAAATCCATGAACTATCTTCCATCGGTCTATTCTTCCATTTTACCAGATATTCCATATATTTTTTTCCTCTTGTACTCTTGCCAATTCTTTGCTCCAAAATCTATTCAACTTCCTTTTTCTGCTTCTTAGGATACTCTGTTGGTATTGTCACTTCTTCATCAGGTTCATGATACTCATATAAATCAGCAATGTTGAAAATCGGTGATATGTCTATGTCATCAGGTAACTCAATTTCATATGCATTTCCACTATCAAATTTCCTCAAAATCTTGCAAGGTCCAAAATTCTTCATCTTCAGCTTCCCATATGTTCTAGTAGGAAATCAGCCTTTCTTCAAATGAACCATCACTTCATCACCAACATCAAAAGTATTATGTCTCCTTAATCTATCCACTCTGTATTTGTATTTCAGATTACTTTCTTCTAGCTTTAGCTTCACATCTTCATGTAATGTCTTCATGTACTCAACAAATTTTACTCCTTCAACACTTCTCTTACTTTCATCAGCAATGTCCCTTAAATCAGATATGCCTCTCGACTTTGTGCCATTCACAATATCAAATGGTGTCTTTCCAGTACTCCTATTCATTGAATTATTGTATGAAAACTTTTCTTGTGCCAGCACAGAATCCCAATTACTCAGTGTGTCTCCAACTAAACATCTCAAAAGATTTCCCAAACTTTTATTTACAACTTCAGTCTGTCCATCGCTTTGTGGGTGAAATGTAGAACTATATTTCAACTCAGTGCCAAATTTCTTCCAAAGAGTTTTCCAAAAGTATCCAACAAACTTACTATCTTGGTCAGAGATAATACTCCTCGGTAATCCATGCAATCTGACAATTTCCTTAAAGAAAAGATTTGCTACATGTACTGCATCTAATGTCTTTCTACAAGGTATAAAATGTGCCTTTTTAGAAAATCTATCCACAACAAAAAATATAGAATCATTACCTCTTACTGTCTTCGGTAAGCCAAGAACAAAATCCATACTGATGTCAATCCAAGGTTTCTTAGGTACAACAATCGGTACATACAATCTAGTATTCTAACTTACTCATTTTGAAACTTGACAAATTCCACAACTTTTCACAAATTTTTGAACATCTCTATACAACTGCGGCCAAAAGTACTTCTCTTTAAGAAAATTCCATGTTTTATCAATACCGAAATGTCCAACCAAACCACTACTATGTTTCTCCTTTATCAAATTAGTTCTCATTACTCCTCTCGGTATACAAAACTAAATACCTTTAAACAACATACCTTCCTGAATAAAATATTCATCCCATTTAGTATCTTGTTGATTTTGAATAGGTGCTCTGCACTTTCTCCATGGCTCATAAAAATCAGGGTCAAACTCATAAGAATCTCTCATCTCATCAAAACCAAGAACTTCAATTTTCATCTCGATCATCAAAGATCTTCTTCTACTCAATGCATCAGCAACTTAGTTAGTGACTCCACTCTTATGCTTTATCACAAATGTATAACTCTGCAAATACTCAACCCATTTCATATGTATCTGATTCAACTTATTCTGACTACTCAAATATTGCAAAGCCTTATGATCAGTATACAACACAAATTCACTCGGTATCAAATAATGCCTCCATTTCTTTAGTGCTTGAATAATAGCATAGAATTCTTGATCATACATAGAATATTTCCTTCTAGTATCATTCAAATTTTCACTAATGAAAGCAACAGGTTTACCTTCTTGACTCAACACAGTTCCAATTGCACTACCACTTGCATCACATTCCACTTGAAGTACCTTACTGAAATCAGGTAATGCCAAAATAGGTAATTCAACAACCTTCTACTTTAGAGTCTCAAAACTTTTATCAGCTCCATGTGTCCACTTGAATTCTCTTTTATCTCCTCTCACAGTCTTAGTCATAGCATTACAAATTGAACTAAAATTCCTTATGAACTTTTGGTAAAAACTTGTCAAACCATGAAATGATCTTACCTCACTAGCATTCACAAGTGTAGGCCAATTCAAAATAGCTTCAACCTTTTCAGGGTCCATCTTCAAACCATCAGCTGAGATCACAAATCCCAAATACACAATCTCTTCTTTCATAAATGAACACTTTTTCAGATTTATCAACAACTTTTCTTCTTTCAGTCTCTGCAAAACTTGTCTAACATGCAACAAATGTTCTTCTCTAGTCTTACTGAATATCAAAATATCATCAAGATATAAAATCACAAACTTACCCAAGACTTTCTTTAAAACTTCATTCATCAGCCTCACAAAAGTACTCGGTGCATTAGTTAAACCAAAAGGCATAACCAACCACTCATACAAACCTTATTTTGTCTTGAAAGTAGTCTTCCACTCATCACCTTCTCTGGTTTTGATATGATGATACCTACTTTTCAAATTAATTTTGGTGAAATACTTTACTCTAGTCAAACTGTCCATTATGTCATGCATTCTCGGTATAGGAAACCTATACTTTACTGTTATCTTATTGATTGCTCTAGAATCAGTACACATTCTCCATTCTCCATTCTTTTTCGGTGCCAATATAGTAGGTATTGCACAAGGACTCAAACTTTCTCTGATCAAACCTTTCTCCAGCAACTCTTGAATATGTCAGTTCAATTCCCGATTCTTGGTAGGTGTCAACCAATGAGGTGCCTTATTCGGTAAACTAGCTCTAGGGATTAGATTCATACAATGATCAATACTTCTTTTCGGTGGAAAACCATCAAGTACATTATGAAAAATGATATCACTATACTCGGTGAGTAACTTATCAATCTCCTCAGGAACACTATCCTTTGTTTTCTTACTCAGTTTGTTAGGAATCATAGCAAAACATACATCATTCTTCTTCAAAGAGTTAACAAAATTTCTTCCCTCCATCAAGAAAACTTTCACAAATGTGCAAACATTACTAACAAGTTCTTCCATCAATGGTAACAAGATTTGTTTTCTTCCATCAGCCACAATAGTATACTTATGAAATATCTCGTCATATATAGCATGTCTATCATATTGCCAAAGTCTACCCAACAAAATATGACAACAATCCATAAGCATGATTTGACATAACACCTTATCATAGTACTTTCCAATCTTCAAATTCACATAACATTGTTCACTTACCAAGAGTGTATGCTCATCTTTGATCCATGAAATCTGATAGGGCTTCGGATGTGCCAACCTTTCCAACTATAACTTTGTGACCATCTCTTCAGATGTCAGATTCTCTGAGCTACCACTGTCAATGATTACCTTCCAAAATTTATTAGAAAATCTACATCTGGTCTTGAACAAACTTTTCCTTACCGAATCTTCCTTTTTCTTTCATTCCACAGTGCTCTTCTTACCATCAAGTTATTTTCTTTCTCAGGTTCATTCGGTGACTCTTCTTGCACCAAAGCATTTCTACTGCTACCAGCCTTCTTACTAGTATGTGTACATTCAAAAGATCTATGTCCTTCTTCTCCATAATTGTAACAAGTTCCTTGAAAACTTCCTCTGCTATAACCACCTCGGTAGTTACTGCCTCTACCTCTAGATGAACTTTCACCTTTCCACTCAGTCTTGCCTTTGTCTAGATTTGTCTTTTCTAATTTAGATCTACCATTTTCACCATTAGATATACCTCTTCCTCTAGGGAATCTACCACCTCTACCTCTTTGCCTCTGCTCATGTCTTTTGTTCAATTTCTCCTCGGTCTTCAATACAAATTGATAAGCCTCTTCAATGCTCTCCAAACTGACCAAACTAATTTCCTCTTGGATGGAAACTCTCAAGCCATTCAAGTATCTACCAATTATTTCCACATCATCTTCATCATGTCCAGATCTGATATCTAATCTATAGAATTCCTCAGTATATTCATTTACCAAGCTATATTTCTGCCTTAAACTTTGCATTCTCTGAACTAGGTTAATCTGATAATCACAAGGTAAGAACTTTCCTTTCAAATTATTCACCATTTTATTCCATACCTTGATTTTTTCTTTTCCTTTCCTCTTCATATCCAACTGCAGATGTTCCCACCATAAGGATGCATGACTTTTGAACTTTTTGCTTGCAATCTTCACTTTCTTATCTTCAAGAATGTTTTCATATTCAAAATATTTTTCCATCTTGGTGATCCAGTCCACCAGTTCATCAGAATCTAGCTTTCCACCATACTTAGGAGAATTGAAATGTGGTGTAGACTTCAGACTTGTCAAAGCCTCCAAAAATCCTTCTTCACCTTGATCCATAATAGGTTCAATTTCTGCATTCGCCTATTCTTCCTCAATGTCATAATCACTGACATCTTCAAGGTGTATGCCTCTTCTTTGCGATGTTTCAATGGATTCTAACCTAGTAGCAATCTGCCTTAGCATATCTACCAATCCTGGATCTACATCTTGCCTCCCATGAACCATCTTGACAACCCTCTACAATTACAGGTTAGATCACAATCTGCTACCCCACAAAAATCAACTAGGGCTTCTCAAGAAGAGCCTACAAACCTAGATCTATAGACCTAGATCAAGATCTAACCTGGATCTGATACCACTTGATGCAAGGGCACGGCCAAGAGGGGCCAAACAATGGCACACCCTAATGATCTAGCCTGCTCAACAACATGCGGAAGCAACAACACACAAGAGTGAGAGAGAGAATGCAGGATCTTTCTTTAATTTTCATCAAATAGAATCATACATGGCAGGTTGTAAGGCCTTCCCAGTTAGGGCCAAATATTATAATGAATTAAAAAATTCCTCAAACATGTGAGGATCTTCCAACAATCTTCAATCTATTATCTTCTTATGTCTATCTCCCAAAACTACCTCCTAAACTACAACCAAACAACTACATTTATACAAGAGTCTACCGAACTGAGTCGGCCTTTAGATCCACAATCAACAGAAGGAATAGTCAAATTTGGGACCACACATTTCCCCATGATGGCTTCCAACATTAAATCTATGACCCAACATAAATGCACAAGTCAGCCCAATAGAAACTCAAAAGAAACTACTCGGTAAGAAAGGATGACCAAGCAACAGACAAACATCGTCGAGCGCCAGTGAAACAACCGATTGCCCAGGAGATAATCAACCAGACTCGGTAACCAAAGGAAACTGACCAACTACCAACCAACTCGGTCAAAGAAGTAACCAAGAAACACAAACAAACTCCAAAATATTTTTGTTGACATAGGATTGCCAAGGACCCAAGATGCTCCTGCATCAGAAAACAAATAAGTGGGAAATTATTTTAAGAAAATTCTACTAAAAATACAAATGATAAAATATAAATACAATGTAAAAAGTGAACTATATACCCTTACCATAATAGTAGGAGTCCATGGTGATGTATGCCCCTAATGCACATCTTCACGAGGTGCTTCAGTGCCTGCAGTGTGTTGTGTAAAATCATCCACCTCGAAGACATAATTATATGCATCACTATCATTCAGGGGACCTAAGCACAAATTCTTGCACATAATGCAAGTGTGGAGCACACAAACATGTGAGCTTGTGGAGGATGTGGAAGGACCAGAAGCATCAGCATGAGGAGGCAACAATGACATGCTTTGCGTAACTAGCAGATCACTCAAGGTGTGAATGGCTTGAATAGTTTGTGAGCCAACCTCAACAATAATGTTAGGATGTTGCACTATGGGAGGTGGTGAAATCTTAGGAGGGGGGACATATGTGCGGGATTTCATCCGTTGTGTCCATGGATTGTCCTAAGGAGAGCCTAAACCTACACCCTAGTTTGGTCTCATACTCCAATAATTAACCTTGTGACCGAGCACAAATTCAGTATACAATTTTTTAATAAAATAAAATGGGACATCCAAATTGTTGTGAGGTGGTCTATCAAAAACCATCCACCAACGGTCCCAAAAGTTGTCATGTATTGCACTATTTGTGCACCATTTAATTGACAACTTGGTTTTTTTAGGGTCCACTTTTAGACTAATTTTAGGATCCACAAAAATATTAACTATGTCATGTTTTTTTATGTTTAGGTTCATGACTTGATCATAGTCAAGCCCATCATCAAACTAGGTGTGCATGGTGTAGACTAGGATTTGTGAGTGCACCTAAACCTGTTTTGAAGGCCAAAGACAAACAAATGTCATAGCATATTATCAAATCAAATTCAAAGGTAAACAAACTAAAATCAAAGCCACCTCAGTTTAAGCTTAAAACGGATGCGCCCATGCACCGTTTGATATGCTTAGATATAGAGGGATGTGGGTGTGCAAACTCAAGCACTTGGAGCATGCAAGATGGATGATTTGAGGATCAAGAAGACCCAAAATGACACAAAATAGGTATGAGAAACCTATTTTGCCTCAAAGGCCTCAAGAACACACAAATATGCAAAGCTAAATGAAAGAACTAAGATTAAAACAAGAAATGAATCTATGTTAATCCATTTAAGTTAATTTAGATGTTATTTAAGCTTGAAAATGATCTAAAATGATGAACTTATGCTTATGCTAAAATGAAAATGACATTATAACTTTGCTATTGAGTTTGAGAGTTGAGAGATGATTTGCCTTAGGAAGTGAGGGTATTTATAGGATTTCTAAAGGCTTGGGGTAGGAGGAATGAATGGCCAAGATTGAAATCCTTAAGAGAGGCCAAGATTCACTCAAAGGGAAGCACATGGATTGTGCTAGTTCTCAGCCAATCAGGAGGTGACACATGTCACAAGGTGAGTGGATGAAGGGAAGGGCAAAAAGGAGTCAACAAAGGGGGCTCCAAGCTCATAACTCTCCAAATAAATGCCTGTAAGAGCAATGAATGGGCTTTAAGAGGCTTTGAAGACTTTGGGGAAGCAATAAATGCTTTGTGGTTGAGATATTTGGAAGGAAAGACTTTGCTTTGGTTTAAGAAAGTCTTAAGCTTGGTTAGGATTGCACAAAGGTTTAAGGGTAGGATTAGGATTAGAAAAAGGATTAGGATGGGTGAAGAGGGTGGATTTGGGAAGATTCTAGAAGAGTCTAGATTTCTCCTTAGTTTCATGGAATAAAAGGTATTCATTCCAAAAGCTTAAGTTTTAGGAATATTTATTAAAATATTTTCAATAAATATGCAAATTAAATATTTAACCTTAATTAAATATTTAACCTTGGGATTAGGGTTAGAAAAGATGGGATTAGCCTTTTAATCGAAATTAAGAAGGGATTAGAAGATTTTGGAAGAGGTTAGTGGTCTAGAGGAAATTGGCCAAGTTTGGGATAAAAAATAAATTAATTTATTTTTTGAAGGTTTTGGTCAATTTATTAATTAAATAATTAATAAATTAGGGATAATGTCCAAATGACATTTTTAGGCTAGATTCCTTAATTAAAGATTTTTAATTAAGAGAGAGGGATTTAATGCCATAAAAATAAATTAATTAATTAAATAAATAATTAATTAATAAATGATGATGCCATCAAGGATTTTCAGAAAATAAAAATAATTTATTTTCTGAAGGATTTTTCGGTGTCTACATTTTGCCCCTCTTTGATGTGATGCCGCAAGTGGCATGGCGTCAAAGACAAGAAAATAAGATGCCGAGGCTAGAATCAGAAGAAGAGGGTATGACGCCTGGGTGGACTAGAAGAAAGAGGAACATGCCCCGGTGGGACAAAATCATGGAAGATGTGCCCAGTGGGACAAGGAGAAAGAGGGATTACGCCCTGGGACAGAGTGTGCCCGGCGGGACGAGGAAGGAAGGGCCTAGGAAGAAAGGGGAGATAAATAACCTCACTTCTAAGAACAAATATGGATGATATGCAAGATGAGATGGAAATGTAAGATGCAAGGTGCAGCTATATGCAAAGATGCAAGATTAATCTATATGATAAATGCAAGGGACCGGATAGCTCCAAGTGCAAACGGGAGTGCACAACCTAGATTTAATATAGCAATGCTAGAGACCTGCCAAGGATACTGGGATCACGAGGCCTTGCCACCAGTGTTGCACAGGACTGACGAGGAATGACGCTAAACAAACACGCAGGGTTGCCCTAACATCACACATGAAGCGCAGAGGCGACATGGTGGAACCGATGCTGAAGGAACCACAAACACACAACTGACTCACAGGCAGAAGCGAAAGATCAAAAGACCTTGCCCCAGATTATCCGCACACGCAGCACACCGTGATATAATGAATCGTGGTGACCCTGGTGGGACAAAGAGAAGCCAAAAAGATTAACAAGACCCAAAGGACAAAAAAATCCAAGATCAAAATGATAACTCCAAAAAGACATCCTTTGCCAAGGAGAGAGATTAGGTTTGATTGATGGTGGGAAGATTGGTCGGACAGGAGGAATGATATATCCTCAAGGACCAGGATGGAAGATTAGGTCGGACAGGAGGAACGATATATCCTCAAGGACCCATGGGTGGTGAGAGAATAAGTGTAGTTGTTCGCTGGCAAAAAGCTGAAGTTCAAGGAATAATCAGGATGAGCAAGGATAAGTCGTCAATTGATGTTGCTGAAGCACAAGGCCCGAGTGGGACTTTAAATTTTCTGAGGCTAGGGATGGGACAAGATATTTGATCAAATGCTGCTGCAGGACGGACAAAGGTTATGTACAACAAGGAGGAACGATATGCACAAGGGATATGTATAGAAGCTCAGGATTGGGGATAGGAAGATCACACTTGGTGGGACTCTCACTAGGACGGAGACAAGAAGGATATTTACAGAAAGGACTGCGCTGTACAGGAAAGGGAAAGGGATATGGTACAAGATATGGTACAAAGCTTTGGAATAGGATATAGATTGCAGATGGGTTGAAGGAAGATGGAAGCTGAATGCTTGGAGGATAGGGGAGATGGAACTGCTGGGAGATCTGTTATGGATGGAGGAAGAGGACGGTAGCTGAAAGGACAACTGAATAGATAAATAGATCAGTTTACTATGTTGGTGCCTGTTTACCAGGTTTTCACCAACATACTTGTCCAAGGCGCTTGAATTTCCAAGTTTTCACCGTTGGACGATTATTTCCTCTTTCTCTTTTCTTTTTTCTTTTTTTTTCTTTTTTTTCTTTTTTGCTTTTTTTGAATGTTTTTGGATTTTCTGATATATGCAGGATCAGGTTCAGGCATAGAACCTCTTCAGATGGATGATGTTGATAGGATCATTCAAGGGCTCACCTTCTGGTGTTGATAGCTGATAGGCTCCCGAGCCGAAGGATGCGGTGACAACATAGGGGCCCAACCAAGTAGGCTCAAACTTGCCTTTCTTTTCTCTATTTGCTAGGACCTTCTGATTTTCTTTAAGGACCATGTCACCGACCAGGAACTGTCTAGGATGGACCTTCTTGTTATAACTCCTTTTGAGTCGATTCTGGTATGCAACCAGGTGATCGTAGGCTTGCTGTCTCTTTTCATCTAGCAGATCTAGCTGTGTGAGCCGGGCCACACGATAGTCTTCATCAGTTGTATAGTTCTTCATGGAGACGCGCAAGGATGGGAGCTCAACCTCGATCGGTAGAACAGCTTCAGCACCATATACAAGGGAGTATGGGGTGGTGCCTGTGGGAGTGCGATAAGAAGTGCGATAGGCCCAAAGGGCGGGATTAATTTGGAGGTGCCAGTCACGACCAGAATCATTGACAACCTTCTTGAGGATTTTCAAGATAGTTTTGTTGGTTGCCTCAGCTTGGCCATTTCCTTGAGGGAAATATGGACTGGAGAAATGGTGATGGATGTGGAGTCTGGCACATAGATCATCCACATGCTGGTTTTCAAAAGGTGTGCCATGGTATTTGAAAATGGTAGATGGTATGCCGAAGCGGCAAATGATATGGTAAAGGATGAACTTGGATATTTGGATGCCAGTGGTTAGGGTGAGCGGAATCGCTTCAACCCATTTGGTAAAGTACTCTGTGGCTGTTATGATATACTTGTGTCCATCCGAAGAGAGGGGGGTGATCAAGCCAACGAGGTCGAGGCCCCAACATGAAAAAGGCCACGGTGGTGCAATAGGCTGTAGATCCTGTGCTGGTGCATGTATCAAATTGGCATGCTGTTGACATGGGAGACATTTCTTGACAAATTCACACGCATCATGTTCCATTGTTGGCCAATAATACCCAACTCTAAGCAGCTGCTTTGCTAGAACCATGCCACTCGTGTGGGCACCGCAAATTCCAGCGTGAACTTCTTGTAAGGCCAGGATGGCCTCGTTTGAGTCTAAACATCTAGATAGGACATTGTGATACCCGCGACGATATAGGGTGTTGGCTACAAGAGTGTAGCGGGAAGCTCTACGAATAAGGTTTTGGCATTGGTTATTGGTGAGATGGGGAGATATGATACCATTTTTTAGATATGCATGGATTTCGTGGTACCATGGGGATTGAGGACCAACCAAGACACACACCATGTCTGCATCGGCGTTCTCATAAGCTGGTGAATGTAGCTGCTCGACTAGAAATTCATACTGTGATGCGTCTCGTGGTATTTCCAATAAGGATCCGATGGTTGCCATTGCATCTGCTGCTTTATTTTGAAGCCTTGGGATCTGATTGAATTGTAGATGTAGGAAATGCTCTTTCAGTTTATCCACCAGTTGCTTGTAGGGTAGCAATTTGTCATCCTTTGTCTGATACTCATCAAGGACTTGCTTGATAATGAGCTGTGAATCTCCAAATACTTGTAATTCTGTGATGTTCCATTGGATAGCTGTTTTGAGACCTAAGATGAGTGCCTCATATTCTGCAATGTTATTGGTACAGGGGAATCCCAACTTGAATGATTTTGGAATATAGTCACCTTGAGGTGTGACGAATAGGATTCCTGCCCCAGAGCTATGGGATGTGTTGGAACCATCAAAGTATAGTTTCCACATGGGCTGCTCTTCAATCATGCATAAATGTTCATCGGGGAATTCCATGATTAGTGGATAGGTATCCACCAGTGGTGCTTCTGCTAGTTGATCAGCAATGACTTGCCCTTTGATTGCTTTGTGATCTACATACTGAATGTCAAATTCACTGAGTAACATGACCCATTTTTCCATACGGCCTGTGAGGGTTGTCCTTGATAATAGATACTTAAGAGGGTCCACCTTTGATATGAGCTTGATTGTGTGGCTAAGCATGTAATGCCTAAGTTTTTGAGTGGCAAAGACCACTGCTAAGCATGCTTTCTCCATGGGTGAATAGTTAAGCTCATAGCCCACAAGAGTGCGACTGATGTAGTAGATAGCTCGTTCTCTATTTTCATCATCATGCTGTGCTAGGAGTGCCCCTAGTGCTGTAGCTGTTGTTGAGATGTAAAGGATGAGTGGGCATCCTGAAACTGGTGGTACTAGGATTGGAGCATTAGCTAGATACTCCTTGAGCTTATCAAAGCTTCTTTGACATATGGGATCCCACTTGAAGTTGGTGTCTTTGCATAAGAGATGTGAGAAGGGTTGGCACTTGTCTGCTAGTTGTGAGATGAACCGCCGAACTGATTGAAGCTTACCCTGTAGGCTTCTGAGCTGTTTGAGATTTCTTGGTGGAGGCATCTCTGTTATTGCTTTTACCTTTTTAGGATCGATCTCTATGCCTCGTCTAGAGACGATGAAACCTAGAAGCTTGCCAGATGTAACACCAAAGACACATTTCTTAGGATTAAGCTTTAAGCCATAATGATTCAGACGATCAAATACACGCTCTAGGATGTTGAGGTGTTCATCCCTTGTTTTGGATTTTGCAAGGATATCGTCCACATAGTCCTCAAGGATCTTGTGGATCATGTCATGAAAAATGGCTGTCATTGCTCGCTGATATGTTGCTCCTGCATTCTTTAGCCCAAATGGCATCATGTTGTAGCAGAAGGTACCCCATGGGGTTGTGAATGCTGTTTTATGTTGATCTGCTTCCGCTATATGAATTTGGTTGTAGCCTGAAAAGCCATCCATGAGTAATAGCATTTCGTGACCCACTGTGAGGTCTACAAGCATGTCTATGTTTGGCAATGGGAAGTCATCCTTAGGGCATGCCTTGTTCAAGTCCCTAAAATCAGTACAGATTCTGATGTCACCAGAAGGCTTTGTGACTGGCACCATGTTAGAGATCCATTCTGAGTAGTCGATTGCTTTGATGATTTTAGCTTGGAGGAGCTTCTCAAGCTCTGCTTTGACGAGCAATGCTACCTTTGGATGCATTTTCCTTAGCTTCTACTTCACTGCCTTGACATTTGGATCTACTGATAGATGATGAACAACAAGGTTTGGATCAAGCCCAGGCATGTGGGCGTATGACCATGCAAAGTTGATGATGGACTCCTTGAGCAAGGCACTGAGAGCGATTTCTTCTTCTTCTGTTAGGTTGACTGCAATGTAGGTGATCTTTGGACATTCTTCTATTCCCAAGTTGATTGGCTTGGTCTCTTCTATGATGATCGGCGATTGCTCTGGTCTATAATCTTGGATAGGGGGAAGAGGCAAGGCTTCATCTTCTAGCGCCTGAATTGCCAGGTTTTCACTAGAAGATACGCCCTTTGTTTTTACTATTTTGGAATCAGAATGTGCCCCAAGGGGGTTTTCACATAAAGACTTATGATGTTCTTTTGCTATTTCATTTTTGCGACTAAAGCTTGCCTCTTCCCCAAAATATCCTTCTGGGTGAAGCTGATAGATAGAGGTTGATGTTGGATCCTGATTGCTTGCTGGACCTGATGCCCCCATGAATTCTAGGAGTGCTTGTGCACTTTGGAACTCGTCGATGTGTGCGATGCTTGGTTGGTCCCAATCTATGAGGTCGGGGTTTGTGAGGGGAAGATCTATGAGGTTAATGGAGAGTTGTTGGAGGACAGAAGTCCCCAGGAGGGTGTCGTCGGCAAAGATATCGTCGTAGGATCGGATGTCTTTCTCTTCGGGGATGTCTTCAATTTCCATGAGGTCATCCTGGCTATTCGAAAAGTTCACGTTGGTCATGTTAGTGTCCACAGTTATGGTATTGGGCTCTTGTTCAAGCAGGCGAGGGGTATTAAAGCCAAGTCCTTGCTGTTCTGGATTTTGGGATGGTATGATAGGAAATAAATTTCCATCCTCTTGTGGTCCTAGACCACCACCTTGATAGTTATAGTGTTCTGTGACATTTTTGTAGGGAATTGGATATTTCTCTTTGAAGTACTCAAGAAGTTGTGTGTCACATGATGGGGGATCTTTGTATAACCATTTGTTAATATCTGGATCCATTTCTTTGCTGTTGATGGTACCATGAGACTCAAAAGTCATGTTTCCGATTTGCTTGAGCTTATAATGTTCCCCAACAGGCTTGTTTTGACAACTTGGGCGCCCTTGAGTATGTGGATCACGTGGAAGAGCTCCTACAGCAAATGCATCACTGAGGCTGTATTCGCCACAACCCTGGTTGTTGATCTTGATGGATGATAAGGTGGAAGAGAGGATGGTCTCTGGATCGCGATGGGATCAGGATGAGCTAGCAATAGAAGTACCAATATCGGTTCCAGGACAATGAGTAGAATGAGGGAAAGATGCTTCCATCGCAAGGCAGTATGCGAAGGGGTTAGGGTCAGCGTGGATGGTAACCTCAGTGCCTTGATGTGGAAACTTGATGCACTGATGGTAAGTAGATGGTACGGCCTTAATGGAATGGATCCATGGACGACCGAGGAGGATATTGAATGGTAGGTCAAGATCAACAACGTGGCAGAGAGTATCTTGCATTGCTGGGCCTAGCTGGATAGGCAAAGTTATAGTACCTTCAGATGTACGCTCCAAGTTATCATATGCTTTGATAGTAATCATCTCATGTTGTATGTCAGCCTCCGTGAACCCGATCTTCTTGATGAATTTTAATGTGCACAAGTTGAGGGCTGAGCCATTATCCACTAGAACTCGTTTGATGGCAAAATCTCTGACCATGACGGCAATGCGGAGAGGAAGAATATGGTCATGAGCGACATCTGGTATATCAGATTCTTTGAAGGACAGGGCACATGCTGCTGATAGGTGTCCCACAAGAGTTTCAAACTGAGTTGTGTTAATGTCCGTGGGGACATGGCCTTCTTTTAGAGATTTGTCCAGGATCTCCTGATGGATGGGTGATGTGCGGAGCAAATCCAAGATAGATATTTGGGCTGGCATGTTCCCAAGATGCTCTATGATATTGTATTGTGCTCTTGGTGCATTATGATGTGTTGCGCGTGCATTTGATGCTGGCCTGGTGTTAGACTGTGCTGTGGATGCAGTAGATGTTGGCCTTGGAGGAGCAGCTGATCTCGGAGGAGCACCGGCAACAGTTATTCTACCACTGCGGGTAGTTGCAGCACATTGTCGATCCGGCCCTCTGACGTGGATGGTATTGATGGTGGGCTCATCTTGGATGGGCTCAACTTGAGTTATGCATCCGACATACTTGTCATAGTTGATGTAGGCTGCTGTGTGATCTTCTTGTTTGCCTTTGCCATGATTTTGGGGCTGATTGGCGTTGGCTTGATTCTTCCCGGTATCGTGTTGAGGGAACACATTTTGATATATTTGCAAACCGGCATTGGGTGAAGCTTGAGTTGGTGCATCGACCTGGATTTCCTTGCGATCGATGAGATCCTGGATGTAATGCTTAAGCCGCATGCACTTCAATGTTGTGTGGCCCTTCACACGATGGTAATCACAGTATTCATGTTCTTTATACCAATCAGACTTTGGTGCGTTGTCGTCCTTCTGTGGGATGGGCGGATATGTGATCATATTTGCTTTGGCTAGCCGGTAAAAGATCTGATCCAGAGGCTCACCCAAAGGTGTGAAAGTCCTCTTTGGATTGTTCTGATTGTTGGGCTTGTTCTGCCTTGGGGCAACATTAACTGCGTTAACAGGATTGCCCTGACGTGCTGGCTGTTGCTGTTGGTATTGCTGCTGATACTGTTGCACAGGTGGTTGATGAGCTTGAGGAGGCTGCTGATAAATAGGTGCTTGATATGCAGGAGCTGGTGGTTGCTGATAGATGGGCGCTTGTGGCGGTTGGTGTGTTTGAACTGGTGTAGGACTAGCCACAATGAATTGTACATTCTTAGTGTCAGTGGCTCCATCTGTAACAACATTCTTGTTATGATTCCAGTAACGGGATTTATCATTGTTGGGTTTGTTCTTGGAATCATCCTTGAAGTGACGAATAGTGCCTTCGTCTAGGAGAGCTTTCTCGATGCCTATGCCCTTGCTCTTGATGTCTTGGTATGTCTGGAGACAGTTCATTCGCATGTGATGGGATAGCTTTGGATGCAGGTTATCAATGAAGATCTTTGTTAGATGCTTCTCTGGCGGCTGATATGATAACCTAGTTGTAAGATTCTGCCATCTTTGCAAGTATTCTGCAAGGCTTTCTCCGTCTTTCTGCTTTGAGTTGCATAGGTCTAGCAAGGATAACTCATTCTCCACATTATGAGCATAGTGTGTGATGAACTTCTCAGAGAGTTTAGCAAAGGTGTTTATTGTCCCATGTGGTATTTTGTAAAACCACTCAACAGCAGTTCCTCCCAAGCTTTTGGGAAATAGGCGCAGGAGATAATTATCACTGTAAGCCACTTCTTGGCACGCCATGTAGAACTCTTTGATATGATTTACTGGATCTCCTTTCCCTTGATACTTGTCAAACTTGGGCATCTCAAAATGCTTGGGGAAAGGGATAGTTGCTATGGATCGATCGAAGGGATATGAGCACACCTCTTCGAACTTGTATGTTTTGTTCTCTGTTCCACTTTGTAGCTCTTTTAGAGCATTTTTCATTGCTTCCCACTCAGCATTGAGTGGCGAGGGAACTGGAACTTCTGCTTGTGATGGAAGCTGTGGAACTAGATATGGTGCTTGCTGTGGATAAATGGGTTGGAACTGATTTTGGGGCAATGGTTGCTGGGGATATTGCTGGTGTGGCATAGGGGGATATTGTTGTAAATGATATGGAACCGCTTGATGTTGTTGGGCTGCTTGCTGTTGTTGAACTAGCGGTTGTTATGGGACTGCTTGCTGATATTGGATATTTGGAACTTGTTGTTGTAACTGATGGGTGGGAACTTGTTGTTGCTGGGGGATGATAGGGATTTGTTGCTGGGGCTGATAGCAAGGGACTTGCTGTTGTTGAGGAATGATGGTTGTTTGCTGAAAGGGGACATGTGGTTGCTGTGGGGGAGGCTGTTGGAATGATGCTGCTTGCGGGTATGATGGTGGTAGTTGCTGAGGTTGGCTTTGGATTTGGCTGATACAAGCTGGGTGCATGCCTGCATTACTTAGAGGTGGAGCAGACGTGGGGAAGCTAGAAGCAAAGGGTGATGGGGTAAGATAGTTGGGGAAAGTTGGCTGTTGAGGTGGTGGAACTTGCTGGAAGATATTTGGGATTTGGGACGAATAACTTGAAGCTGGCGGTGTTTGGGGTAGTTGCTGCTGTGCTGCTTGGGCGAAGGCGGTTTGTTGACTTGCAACCATAGATGTAGGGGATTGAGATGGGATCCCCCATGCCTTCATTTCTTCTTGTGTAAGGCCCCACTGAGAGCTTGTGTTAGGGTGCACTGCAGCGGATGATGGAATGGTAGGAGCAATGAGAGCTTGGGACATGAATGATGGTTGAGAGAAAGGAGTTTGTTGAGGTTGTGGTTGAGTGGATGCTTGTGAGGAGGAAAATGAAGGAAACACCCAAGAGAAAGATGAGGTTGGAATGGGGAGCGATTGCGCTAACCCCAAAGAAGAAGGTACAGGTGCTTGGGGGGTGAAGGGTGACGGTGCTCCTTTGATGGTGAAAGGCGTTGCTTGACTTACGGATGGTGGCGGTGTAAAAGCTTGTGTGAGAGGTGGAAGCTGACTTTGGGTTAAGTGTTGGATTTGGGCTTGGGCAGCCATAGCAGATGATGAAGCAAAAGGGCTATAAGATGGAGCGGATGGCGCTACAGCTTGTGTCGTGGGACTGGTGAGGCTTCCTTGCAAGAAAAGGGGAATGGTGGAAAGCTCTTGGGATGTTTGCATGATAGGATCGGGGAACGGAGAATATGCTTGTGCTGGAACTTGGATTGTTTTGATGGGGATGCGTGGATAGAGAGATGGTGGGATGGAGGTACTTTCTGGCAGGTAGTGAACAAACGTGCTTTTTTGATGTTGCGGTATAAGGGCATTGGTCGCTGGCGGGCTATCTGGAGGATTTGTGAATGCTTGGATTGCCAACGGGGATGAAGGGATGTTTGGATTTTCACATGGGTTACTGGCTTGGATCTGGGAATTGTAGGTCATCATGGCGTTGGTGAAAAGTTTGGGATCGGATGAGGTTGTTGGTGGATAAGGATTCATGCTTCTTCTTTTCCGAGATCTGGTCTCAACAGGCATGGAGATGCAAGTGCTAAATGTATGCAAGATGTTTGGCTAAAAGATGTTGATGGATGCAAAGTTGATGAACTTCTAAAGATGATGACTTCTAAGATGCAAATGCAAGGATGGATCAGGATGGCGATGATGGAAGCTGGATGGAACTGATATGGATCAAGATGGTGGAGGAAAGATAGGTTGCTGGTGGAAAGTTGGTGAAAAGGTTACTGAGTGGTCAACAAATGAGCTGTTGTTTTTCCCAAATGGAGGATCAGAGATATGATGGGGTCAACCTAAGATAGACTGATGATCTTCGGTCAACAAGTTTCTTATCAATACACTCCAATCTCTTGCTCGAGATGATGGCTATGCAAGGACAAGGTTTGATTTCTTTATGACAACACGTTGTGCCAAAAAAGAGGATGATGGTCTCTGATCTTGGATATAGGATAAGAACAACTCAAGAGGTAGAACACTAAGTGTTGGTGGATCTCTAGATTTGGAGCAAAAGATGATGGATCTGCTGGAAAGACATGGAAAGCTGATGGGGGGATGCTGGTGGAAAAGGTATTGAAGGGTGAAGGGACAATGCTCTAGAAGTATGATGCAAGTGCAAATGACAAGGACTGATTCTAAAATGCTGGTAGGAAGATGAATGCAAATGCAACTTTTATGATGTTTTTGAGATGCAACTAGGGTTTTGATGTTGATGCAAAGGGTGAAACTAGGATGAAACTAAGATGCAAGGCTGTTGGAGACAAGATTTCAAGATCTGAAGATGGAACAAGACATGAACAAGGATTTTGGCTAATCTTCTGGCTCAAGGTTGACAAAGTGATGGTTAACTCGAAAACGGAAGGCGAACTGTTTGATGCGGGCGTTATGGGCAATGTTCTCAAGTCTGGCTTGGGACTTCTCTTCTGCTTGGTTTGCTTGGATAATGGCTTGATAGCTCTTGGTGTTCTTCTTGATAACTTTTCGCTCTTGATAAGCTTGGGATTTGGGCAACTTCACTTTAGGATGTTTGTTCTTGCTGGGCATCACTTGAAAAAGAGGCTTCTGATTTTGAGGCAAAGGTTTCCAATGGCAAAAGTTAAAGTCAAAGCAATCTCCGCAAGGGACAAAGCAACCCTGCGGGGTACAAACAAAGGCAACTGACTCTGACAAAGCTTTGAAAGTGTATGTTTCAACAAGTGTTTTCACGGAGTCTTTGACTGTCAAGCACTTCAAACAGATCTACCTAAGGAAGGTGAGTATCAAAATCGCTTGCCCACAGCTTGGTATCCCCCAAAAGGGAATACAAATGGTGAGTAATCTTGAGGCGACCCGGTAAACCCCTTGGAATCGGTCCTTGCACAAGGATTTTGATACTTTCGGATGTAGATAGGGTAGCCTCTAGTTTATCAGGTTGCTAATGATTCCGTGGAGTCTCCATACCCGGTTATGCTGATCATCCGTGACTCACTTAAGAGCCTTGCCAATTATGCTGGGGGAGAGGAATGTTTACCATCCCCAGACACGTGTTTGGCACGAACGCCTGGCGATTAGGAGATGTAAGTGATTCTTTTGGTATTCACTTATTTGTATACCGGCCGGGGGGGATACCGGTTTGAGGTCGTTCTCCGAGGAGGAAGCGCTTCTCCTTGGACAGGCCTCGCTAAAAGTAGAACAAGTGAACTTGTCCAAGTTCAAATGTTCCACGTTGCTTACTCTAACAAGGATTATGCAAAAATTGAAAAACTCCTACATGCACATCAAGCAGATTTTGTTCATTTTCCCAAATTTGATTAAGTGATGTTTTGAACTTTGAAATGAAGACACTCGTGATTAGATTTTGATTTGTTCTTTTCCTCAAAAATGTAAATGCTTTGAACGTTTGCAAGTTCTTTCTTTTTGTGCATTCAAGATTTGATTAGCGAGTTGATTTAAGAACTTTGAAAAAGCTTTGTTTTGTCCCTTAGATCACTCAAGATTGAATTTGTTTGCTTGCTTTGAAAACTGAAACAGATGAGGGAATAGAGTTGTTTGTTCCTTTTAGGGCATTCAAGATTTGGTTTGATTTTCAAATTGACAATGACACTCTAGGACCTAAGTTCATTTCTTTAATGTCATTCAAGATTGAATTTGACCTTTGCTGTAAAAGAAATGAAAAACCAGTCCCAAGCAAAAGACAAAAGGCGACACTGTCCAGCTTATAGGCGACGCTGGAAAGTGCATAGGCGACATTTAATTCCTACAGGTGACATTCTGTACCTCAAAAGGCGACAGATAAAAACTACAGAGGCGTGATTTCTTTTGTTACAGGCGTAATTTAATTAAAAGAAGGCGACAGAAGAGAATTCTGGAACGTAACAGAAGTTGCTGACAACAGGAAATTCTCAGTTATGCAGGCGTGAAAACAGAGTTCACAGGCGTCATTTCTTTCTTCAAAGGCGTGATTTAATTGCATGAAGGCGTGACTGAATTCCTTGTAGGCGACATTTCTTTTGTTGAAGGCGACATTTCTTTGTTTGAAGGCGACATTTAATTGCTGTAGGCGTCATTTCTTTTCATGAAGGTGACATTTCTTTATTTCCTGCAAAAAAAAAGCATATAAAACATAATTTCATCAAAATGATTATGGTTTGGCTCCCACCGGGCGTGCCAGAATGTAGACTAGGATTTGTGAGTGCACCTAAACCTGTTTTGAAGGCCAAAGACAAATAAATTTCATAGCATATTATCAAATCAAATTCAAAGGTAAACAAACTAAAATCAAAGCCACCTCAGTTTAAGCTTAAAACGGATGCGCCCATGCACTGTTTGATATGCTTAGATATAGAGGGATGTGGGTGTGCAAACTCAAGCACTTGGAGCATGCAAGATGGATGATTTGAGGATCAAGAAGACCCAAAATGACACAAAATAGGTATGAGGAACCTATTTTGCCTCAAAGGCCTCAAGAACACACAAATATGCAAAGCTAAATGAAAGAACTAAGATTAAAACAAGAAATGAATCTATGTTAATCCATTTAAGCTAATTTAGATGTTATTTAAGCTTGAAAATGATCTAAAATGATGAACTTATGCTTATGCTAAAATGAAAATGACATTATAACTTTGCTATTGAGTTTGAGAGTTGAGAGATGATTTGCCTTAGGAAGTGAGGGTATTTATAGGATTTCTAAAGGCTTGGGGTAGGAGGAATGAATGGCCAGGATTGAAATCCTTAAGAGAGGCCAAGATTCACTCAAAGGAAAGCACATGGATTGTGCTAGTTCTCAGCCAATCAGGAGGTGACACATGTCACAAGGTGAGTGGATGAAGGGAAGGGCAAAAAGGAGTCAACAAAGGGGGCTCCAAGCTCATAACTCTCCAAATAAATGCCTGTAAGAGCAATGAATGGGCTTTAAGAGGCTTTGAAGACTTTGGGGAAGCAATAAATGCTTTGTGGTTGAGATATTTGGAAGGAAAGACTTTGCTTTGGTTTAAGAAAGTCTTAAGCTTGGTTAGGATTGCACAAAGGTTTAAGGGTAGGATTAGGATTAGAAAAAGGATTAGGATGGGTGAAGAGGGTGGATTTGGGAAGATTCTAGAAGAGTCTAGATTTCTCCTTAGTTTCATGGAATAAAAGGTATTCATTCCAAAAGCTTAAGTTTTAGGAATATTTATTAAAATATTTTCAATAAATATGCAAATTAAATATTTAACCTTAATTAAATATTTAACCTTGGGATTAGGGTTAGAAAAGATGGGATTAGCCTTTTAATCGAAATTAAGAAGGGATTAGAAGATTTTGGAAGAGGTTAGTGGTCTAGAGGAAATTGGCCAAGTTTGGGATAAAAAATAAATTAATTTATTTTTTGAAGGTTTTGGTCAATTTATTAATTAAATAATTAATAAATTAGGGATAATGTCCAAATGACATTTTTAGGCTAGATTCCTTAATTAAAGATTTTTAATTAAGAGAGAGGGATTTAATGCCATAAAAATAAATTAATTAATTAAATAATTAATTAATTAATAAATGATGATGTCATCAAGGATTTTCAGAAAATAAAAATAATTTATTTTCTGAAGGATTTTTCTGTGTCTACACATGGAATCATGCCAAAGAAGTGCAACACTATGTTGATGTGTAAGTTTCTCCATGTTTTCAATAATTGAGTTCAATGTCATAAACTTGGGGTGCAATGTGGGGATATTGGCATAGGTGGTTTTAAATCCTCTAAGTTCATTTAGATTATCTCCCATTAGATCCTCTAAACAACAAGGGTTTATGATAGGTACATCTTCTAGAAGTGGAGGATTGTTGGAGGTGGTTCTGGGTTGTTTGAGAGATCATTAGGAAGGTTTTCTAATTCCATGTCTGATTACAATTAAAAAAACAAATAGATAATTACAATGAATTTTTTTTTTTTTTTAAAGTCATTTAAACCTTAATTTTTATATAAAAAACTATAAATTTCTATTAAAAAACAATAAAAACAATAAAAATATGAAGATTTGACTTACCTTGGATTAAAGAAAAATTAGATAGGGGATTTCAAAGAGGATATCTAAAAGCCCTAGCTGCGTTCATGTTTTCACAGTGAGAAAATGTTGAATGCGGCTGGGGTATACAAATTTATATTTGCTAGAAAATATCAGATATCTAATTGAGCCTTTTGATTTGGCTTTTGCCTTGGCTAGGTGTACTAATGCCCATTCCTACTAAAAATTCAACATATGCATTTGTGTACTTTTGGACAAGTGAAAATAAGTTTTTTTCACATCGCCACTTTTTGGCATACCATGATCCTGCACATACCCCTCTCCTACGGACTATTATTTCAGAGGAGAAGACAAGTTTTGTTTTGGGTAGATCAATTTTAATAGTGATCATAGCACAAGAAGTTATTCATTTATTTCAACTCAATAAAACACCAAGCATGTTTATCAAGCTAGATATACAGAAAGCCTATGATAAAGTAGATTGGAGATTCCTATGTAAATATTTGGAAGCGTTTAGCTTTTCAAAAAGATGGATTAATCTAATATACGAGTGTATCTCTAGACTACACATGTCAGTATTGATAAATGGATCCCCAGTAGGATTCTTTAAAACTTCTCAAGGCTTAAGGCAAGGAGATCCACTATCACCTTTTCTTTTTATTATCTTGACAGACGCTTTGGGGAGATCAATCTCCATAGATAGGGTAGAAAATAGAATCAAGGGAATAAAAATTACTTTAGAATTAGAAGAAAGCACCCACCAACAATTTGTAGATGATACTTTTCTATTTGGAGAAGCAAGTACTGATGAGGCTAGTTCTTGTTAATGTTTGTAGCTTCAGTCGTATGATCACTTAGAATTCACATAATACTTGGATATATATATATATATATATATATATATATATATATATATATATATATATATATATATATATATATATATATATATAAAATTTTTAATATATATTATTCTAATATATGATTGATTAATGAAACATTAACAAAATGAATAGACATGTCCCATGAAGGGACATGTCTCTTCATTTTGTTAATGTTTCATTAATCAATCATATATTAGAATAATATATATATATATATATTATTAATCAATATCTAAGTATTATGTGTATTCTAAGTGATCATACGATTGAAGCTACAAACATTAACACTCCCTCTTAGCTAGGGAGAATGATCAAACAAAATGTGTTGTGATCTTCCTTGTCAACACATATGACCCTAACTATAGCTATACAAAATATTAGCACTCCCTCTTAGCTAGAGAAGATAAATTCCATCAAGGTAATAAATCATTAATTTTGAAAGAGAGGAGATATCACCCCACTATGATATCAGGAGATATGGTATATGCAGTAATATCAAGTCACATGATGTTAACCATAGCTCATAAATATCCATGGTATGTTTAATGACAATATGTCTCATGATGTCTATCATATGGATACTAAGTTTACGTAGAGACGTGTCACTATGTGATATGTTTCATAGGGTCCAATCAATATGTAATACTAAGTTCAGAAAGGATCCTAATATGATTCATATGGATACTAAGAAATCTTATAGTACATAATTTGTGATATGAAGTATCACCTAACATGTGATACCAAGTTTTACATATCACTTAACATGTGATATGAGGAATCACCTAACATGTGATACCCAGTTTTCAATATCACCTAACATGTGATATGAGGAATCACCTGACATGTGATACCCAATTTTCATACCACCTTGATATGAGGAATCACCTTACATCGTGATACCTAATTTTCATACCACCTTGATATGAGGAATCACCTGACATGTGATACCTAATTTTCATACTACCTTGATATGAGGAATCACCTGACATGTGATACCCAATTTTCATACCACCTTGATATGAGGAATCACCTTAGATCGTGATACCTAATTTTCATATCACCTTGATATGAGGAATCACCTTAGATCATGATACCTAATTTTCATATCACCTCAGCGTGATACAAGGATATAGTAAATAAGAACATTACATTCCATTTACATATAACCCTATTATGGTATGCGCACAGACATAAAATTGTCTACTGTATGGTGAAAATGTGACCACACTTCTATGAATCTGTATATGCAAGAAAACTCAAGAATGAGCCCTCACAAATCGATCCATAGCTCTTTATGCATGGAGTTGCAAGATTTATAAAATTGCTCTCAACTAGAGCTATAAACTTATGACCTTGCTAGTCAACCACACAATGAGAGATTCCAAATCAAAGACAAGGGCAACAATGCCAATATCTCCAATGAAATCAATATGGATGCAATGCAATGCAAACTAATCTATGAGAATGAAAGATGCAAGCTATGCTATGAAAAGAAAATACAAGTGTTACAAATCCTCCTATTAAGCTATGTGAAGCTAATCTATTGCATAAAAGAAATCTATACTAAAAATGCCATGATTATGCAACTATGATGTAAGAAGATAAGCTAAATGAAATGCAACAACAATGTCTTCAAAGCTTAAATGCAAGAATGTCTTCAAAGAGCTCCAAATGACCTAGAAAACTTGCAGCATAACATTAGCATAAAAACCTAAGATATGAAAATGAGGAAGAGAGCTCTTCTTTTATAGAGAATGAGAATCAATGGACGATCGAGATTAAGAGTTAAAAGACTTAATCAATGATGGAGAAAAAAAGAAGCTTGATCCTTGTGCACAAATATCCTCCAATAAGAAAATAGGAGTTAACTTTTGTGTCCCACATAAGACAAAAAGTACTTTTTCCCTTTTTATAAAATAAGAATAATGTTTTATTTGTGCAACATAGGATAAGAAGAAAAGTGGGGATTTTTTATTTAAATAAAAGGGGAGGAAATTCTTTTTAAATAAATAAAGATTTAGGATAAAGTGATTTTATTATTTAATTAAAAGAGATTTTTAATTAATTAAAAGAGAGCATGTTCTCTTAATTAAATAAAAAATTTATTTTTATTTCTTTTTTAAATTAAATAAGGCTCAAACCTTAAGAAATATTGAATTGATTATGATTTGATCAAGGAAATTGATATAATTGATAAATGTTGATATTTGAAAATATTGATTCAGGGATTTGACAAATTGCAAAAATGGGGGCCCAAAGTCTAGGCGGCCATTTTAGGGTGTATACATTTCCCCCTCTTTGACTAATGTGAGATTGATTTAAGATCACATGCAGTCAAAGAAGAATTGAAATGTGAGATTGATTTGGGATCACAAAACAACTCAGATGTGTGTTCATTTTGGGAACACATCAGGACAAAGATAAGAAAAAGGTGAAAGACAAGACCAACACCATCACTGCTAGGTGCCAATCAAGCCTTAAACAAAACTATCACCGTCGTTGCTAGGAAATAATCAAGTCTGAAAAATAGGAGATAAAAATTGAAAGACAAAATCACCACCATCGCTGCTTGGTGATAATCAAGTCTAAAAATAAGAATCTCAAGCTGAGTTGAATGATAAGACTGAATCAAAGATTAAAGCTGATAGGTACTGCCCCCTCAGAATCGAAATCAAAATCAGATAGAGGAGAACAACAAATTGATAAACCTGATCAAGTCACAATAAATCATAATTGAAGGATGGAGCATGATAGGATAACCATCAAACAGTGAAGATATGCCCCAAGTTGATGAGGTTTGAGTAAAAAAGATATAGGATAAAGATTAAGTCAAACCTCAGAGAGAGGAAGTGAAAGGGGTGAATGAAAGACTAGAAGTTTGGAAGACATGGAAAGGAAGAAATTCTATCAAAGATTGAAGAATTATGCCTCAAAAGGTCAGTCAACTGCATAGAAGAATGAGAAATCTTAGAAATGCAACTCAGATTTCAATTTTGAGTCCAAAAATGGATAGAAAATGATGTGATATGAAAGACCAGAAATGAAATATATGATCAAGAAGAATTAGAAAATGAGCACAGTTGACCAACTTGTCCGTAGATGATAAAAAGGAGAGCTCTCTCCATATGCAAGATGCAAAAATTAAACTATGATGAACCTAAGAATGCAAGCTACTATGAAAGTGGTTGACTTACAAGGTCACAACACTTATAGACATCTAATTATCATCATCGAGCGTTATTGGTAACGTCGTAAGATCATACAATGCACACTAGTATGACTATGTGAATATGAATATGATCTTTATCAAATAGATATGTGGGAATCTCACCTAGGCATCAAAGACATGTAGGTCAAGATGACTAATACAGTGAGATCACCTAAGTTTGTTATGGCAAGATTATGCTTGTATCAAGACACATGAAAGTTAGGATAGCTAGAAGCATGCACTTGCAAAAAAGTCAAGGATAATACCTTGTCAATCCATAGTGTCAACTAAGACCAGCATAAATGCTCATGACAGTTAGGATCAACAAAATATACCCACAATCAGATAAAGAAATAAAACATGTTCTCCTACCCTCAGTCTTCTAGCTATGCATCATCGAAAACTTCTCAGGGAGAGACCACTCATCAAAGAAATCCTCATAGACAGCACACAAAGAAAAATAAAGTCAACATATCTCAACAAGTTGATTGTTTAAGTGCATGTGTGTTGGTCATAGAGTCAGACTCTGATCATCGCATCTACAAATGAGAAATATCGCATCAAACTTAGACTATTGAGTAAGACATCTGATAAGTGTTAAGAAACACTCGACGCAAGGGTAGTGTTGAAAAACACTATTTGGGGTGGTGTTAAAAAACACCTGTTGTGAAATGCTCCAAGAGACACACGCACCTAAAAGACCAATGCTAACAGTTATGCCCCCTAGACAAAGATAAAGACCAATTCTAGACTATGCCAAATAAGGTCAAGACTTGATGGAGAAAGGTTCAGTGTTGAGGATGTATGCTTAACAAATAGGAGTGCAAAGGCCTCAAGTAGTGCCCGTTTTTAGATTTTGACCACTTGGATTTATTGCAATTTTTTTTATTTTATTTTTTTTTGTATTTTTGCTACCAAGGCACCTGTTTCCAGGTTTTCACCAAGGCACTTTTTCTTTTTTCTTTTTTAAATTTTTTTGCTATTTTTTTAATTTTTTAATATTTTTTCAGGACTGTATATGCTTTTTAAGATTTTTTTAGCATCATATATCAATTTTTTTGGTATTTTTTCAAGATTATAAAATATGTACAAAGGATGCCCCCAGACAGAATGGGCATCAAACTCTTTAAGCAAGATCACATCGTCTAGTCCCAATGTCTAGAAAGATGGAGAACAAGAGGGATTAGCAAGCTGGTGATTGAGATGGAGGAAAGGAGAATGAAGGCAAATGGAGGGAAGAAATCCTCAAGGTCAAACTCCTCAAGAGTACCCAAGCTAGGGAAAAGATTGTCATGTAAAGCACATTTAGACAAGCAATGAGAGGCTAGCATAGGATAAGTCACAAAGGCACACTGCAAAAGAAGGAAGGATGCAGTCCAAAGGAGTAGACATGTCAAGAGGCTTCATAGCATCGTGTTTTACTCTTTTTTTATTAGATCAAGACCAGAAGGGAAAAAAGATAGCAAAAGGCTAGAATGAATGAAGGAAAATGAATATGAAAGCTAACCATGAAAGGAATGAAAGAAAGATCATCGTAAGATAGCTCACAAGATAGCCAAATATTCATATATAGGTCAACATTGTCAAGATTAAAGAGAGAAGATGGAATGGATGAAACATGTAGAAGAACTACGCATGATGCTTGATTGCCAGGTTTTCATCACGGTACTTATCCAAAGTGCCACAAGGGAGTGGTTTTCACCATAGGATGAATTTATTTCTCTTTACTTTTGCTACCATAGTGCCTGTTTCCAAGTTTTCACCATGGCACATTTTCAATTTTTTCATCTCTTTATGTATATATATATATATATATATATATTTTTGACTTTTTCTATTTTTTTTTCTATTTTTTTTTTCTTTTTTTTGGAAGAAGGCAAACTTTTTAGATAATGCTCCTTGAAAGGATAAACCATGATATTTCAAGGATTCAAAATGATATGCTCATAGATGTTGATAGGGAAAGGAAGATGGAAGAGAAAAATGGAGGATAAGACTTTATGTAAAGCGAGTGAGGTTGGAAGATAGGAGGAATAGGCAAATGAGGAAAAAGGATAAAAGGTAGAAGGATAATGAATGGAAGGATTGTGAAAGGGTAGATGGAAAGGAAGGAAAGATCAACATCAACACACACCTTGAAGGGTGGCAAGAGAGTGGAGGAAACTTGAATGAAAGAACTCATGAAGGAATATGGTGAATATTTAGCAGAGGTTGCGGTTTAGGCACATGGAATGGAAGAATGTTTTTAGAAAAAGATGAAATGGAAGTCTTTGGAAGCTTGAATGTCAACTTTATTTTTTGTTCAACATGAGACTCTTTCAAGAGAGACTTTGGAATCCATATAGCCTTAGGCTTTTCATTTTTTTTTAATGATTTAGAGAGAATATCTTCAATGATGGATTTTGGAACCCATACTTATCTTGTAGTTTTCTTCTTAGATATCTTTTTTGACTTTATGTTTCCATGTTGATTAGAGGAGACATGGTGATCTTCTTTTTTTTATGGATTCTTGTATTGCTTCTTTTTCTTGTATTGAACATTCAAGTTACTTCCAAAAGACTTGGGACTTGTGGAAGAAGAAGGAGGATATGACTGGTTTAGATGGGTGGATGAAAAGATTCAAGGGTATGTATCTATGTTGATCTTGAGGAAAGATAGGAGATGGAGGGACATAAAGACCCAAAATGGATGATGAATTAGGAGAGTTAGGAGGGGAAAGTGAAGGGACATAAGGGCCCAAGATGGAAGGAAGACATGAATCCCTTAGTAGTGGTGGAGGAGGTCTAAGGATGGAAGTGGAAGATGCAAAAGGATAATCAATAAGTTCATCAGCATCTATATGACAACCAAGGATATCAGCATCTTCAGAGTGAGCATTAAGATTTTCAATAGGATTGCACACATCTTGAATAGGAGCACCTTCATTGACATGATCATTCAAAGCTTGCGAAGACTTAGGAAGAGTAGAAAGTGGAAGTGAACATGGAGTGGTAGAACAAGAAGATGAAAGGCTTTGATCTTGACAAGGATCTTTGGATAGCACAAGCATATCATTTTGCTTTGGATTTTCAATAGGCTTAACATTGGAAGTAATAACACCATTTTTAATAACTTTAATGGAAGCATCATCTTTGGAAAGCACAAGTGTAGTAAGGTTATTTTGTTTATCAATAAGCTCAATGATGTGAGTATTAGCTTGATCTTGCTTAGGAGATGATGGAATGAATGCGGAAGAGAGTAGAGGATCAAAAAAACCATGAAGCAGATCAGAGACATCATGAAAAATATTGGTTGACATGGAGGGTTCTTGATCTTGATCTTTCTTTATGTTCTTTTCTTTATCATTTTTAGAGTCCTCTTGACATGGAGCCACTTCTAAGGACAAGGAAGCATGTTGGCATTGTATGGAAGACTTTGGAGGAGATGCTGAAAGACTAGCTAAAGTAGGTATTATAATGTATGAAGACTTAGGCTCTTCGGGTTTAGCATTATTGAAAGTATTCGCAGCCAAGTGAATGTTAGCTTGAGTTTCTTTAAGAGGTGGCCCTTGAGGATAACTATAGGGAATCTCATGAAAAGCATTAGGACTTCTATTGAATGAAGGATTTGTGAAAGATTCGGAAGCTCTAGTAGATGTATGGGTATTGGATGAAGTAGGGGACGGAAGGGAACCATCACAAGATAAAGGTTTAGCATTAACATGTTCTTGCTTGAGAGTTTCATCTTTATTTTTAGCATGAGAGTTCTTAGAGGAAGGATTCTTATAATATTTATGTTTCAAATCAGCACAGTGCATTTTATATTCTTCAACAGTAGTAGCTGGATTATAATCAAGGTATTGTTCAAAAAAATCATCAAAGTTTCTTTCAAAATCTGAATCATACGGATCACCATCACGATCTTTCCAATATGAGGACCCATTTCCAGTAAGCACAAGGACACAACTAGGAGGACTCTTAAGAATAGAGGTGTCATAGGTATCACTACATTGTCCATCTTCATAGTCATCATAGGTGGATGCGTCACTCTTCGTGGAAGAGGTATCATAAGGACTATCACGTTGCTCATTATGGTATGTCTTGTGAAGAGAAGTAAGACTCTTTGAAGAAGTAGTAGAAGAATGAGATCGTGAAGAAGAGGAAATTGAAGACTTGGTGTAGGAAGAGGACCTGGATAATGAGGAATTTGAATAATGTTTAAAAGAGTCATGATAAGATTTGGAAGATGAAGAATGTGAATAGTGTTTAGAAGAATTGTGATAAGATTTAGAAGATGAAGAATGATGAGAAGATTTAGAAGATGAAAAATATTTGGATGAGATCATGAGTATGATTCTAGAAAAGGCATCTGATTTAATCGATTCTAATTAATTTTTGTCATAAATTCGTCACTCATGAGAATTTTAGAGGAACAACACTTTTTGAATACATCAATGAGCTCAAGATCATCTATTCTTAATAAAGGTTACAAAACTAGATAGTCAAGATTCATGGTTATAGAAGAGGAGGAATCAAGCATGGAAGAAATGAATAGATGAATAGAAGAAGGTAGAATAGATAGTAAGAGGAAAAGAATCAAGAAGAAGAATTTCCCATGGGAATAGAAGACTTTAGAAAACATGGGAAATGGAGAAGAAAGAAGAAGACTAAGAGTCATTTTGTGCAATTGATACCATAACGTTCATTGAGATGTTGAGCAACATGACAACACCTAGGATCTGAGATCTGGACTAACCAAGGAAGACCAAGCTTCTAAGGAGAACTCACTACAGTAGGATGAAACTCAGTTTCAGTATTCCAATTAGATTTTTCAAAAGATTTTGCAATGATGATCAAGCACATAGAACAACAACCAGGGATTCAAGAAAACAATCTTCAACCAATGGGCAAGGGACAAAGCAACCTTGCGCATGAACAAAGATAATGGCTTAGTATTCTTTTCCCTAAAGACTCTACTTGTGTATGTTCTTGAAAATGTTTTAGCAGGCACATAGAACACAACAACACCTTAACAAGCTGTCTACAAGGATACACATGGATTTCTAAGAGGAGTCTTCGATATATGCAAGGTACATGAGGCCCAAATCTATAGATGAGAAGAATCCAAAATCACATAGCCGGGGGGAGACGGTAACCCAAATCTCCTCCTTCACTTCTCAAAGGTATAAAGTTCTTTGAGGCTTAGCCAAGAGTGATATCAAACTCAATTCCCAAGAGAGGTTTCTTTCGATTCACCACCCGCTATTTATACTCCATCGAAACATGGGAGTTAAGGTCATCCCTTGAGGTGGTGTGTCCCCAAGAAAGCCTTCTAAAAATAAAATTAAGTAATTCACTATCAAAAGTATTTAAAGCACTAAAGGTGGAACACTTAACTCTTCAAGTAAATGTGAAGTGAGTCCACAAGGTGGAACATTTAACTCCTCACACAAACTCAAAGTGAGTCCAAAAGTGGAGCATTTAACTCCTCACTCAAACTCAAAGTGAGTCCACACCTTAGAAAACTAATGAGATCAAGAAAGCATAAAAAGGAGAAAACTTTGTGGAACACTTAACACTCTTTCCAAGTAGACCCCTCCCCTATGTATGAATGCTGACCTTGCATCCAAATGATGGTAATGAGGGGCGATTAGAAATAAGCGAGTCCAACACCCAATTTAGCTAACAATATCAATCAAAATTAATCTAAAGTTGCTTATCAATACTACTCACAAATGAAAAGGGTTGAATCAATGAAATATTTAACTTTCCAAGAAAACATAGAGTGAGTCCACAAAGTGGTGCATTTAACTCCCTATATAAACAAGGAATGAATCCATGCCCTCAATCACTCAATGAGATATTTGATATTGGAACCAAGAATTACTTAAAGTTTAAACACAAACATTCACTTACACAAGCTTGTATGAAAGCAAATCTATGTTCATTCATTTCCCATTAAGAGCATCAATTGAAATGTGTTCTATGAAAGCATGTAAACAATCAAACCAAACACATGAGAGGTTCAATTTTAATCCTAAAATCCAAATGTTGTAGAGATGGAACAAAGTACCTCAAGTCCAACACTTTGTTTTAAGTATTTTCCATGAAAGCAAGAGCACCTTCAAATGAACAAGACAAGAAAATAAGCAAACAAGATATGCAATGTATATCCAACTTATGCAAACCCTAGGGTTAGATCTGAAAATCAATTTTTAGGAGCAATAATAGCCAGAAAATAATCCAAATAATAACTCATATCATGCATTGAACAATGAAAAATAAGTGCATACCCATCACAAAATTTTATTTTTTTTGCATTTGACCTAGTCAACAAGATCTATTTTTTTTGATATGATTTCGGAAAAAAAAATGAAAATGCAAAATAGAGACCCCTACTAAAAAATAGAGATCTTTCCAAAAATGTAAAATTTTTTTAAAAATCTCTTCATTTGTGCCTTAGAGACCCATTTTACCAAAATAGACTAGTTTTTGTAAATCAATTAAATAAGCTATGATATGATCTCTAAATTAAAAACACAATGAATAGACCCCCTGTAGAATTTCAATTCCTTTTCAGAAATGTAAAAATTTCCAAGAAATATGTTGGTTTATGTCAAAAATCAATTTTTTATGAAAAATAAAGAAAAAATCATAAAAAATACAAATTACCTCCAAAAATTTTAAATTTTTTTTTGGAGCTTCTCTGATATGTCACCAACATACAAAAAAAATTTTAAACCAAAAAACCAAGCTGTTTGGGAGATATGATCAAATCTTTCAAATCTAAGGTTTTTTTGTCTCCAAATAAATCTGCATAAGGGTTAGCTCCAAAAATAATCAAAACCAGCATGCAAGAGGTGGGTTGCCCCACGGTGGGTGCAAAAAATGTATGGTAAAAATGTGACCACACTTCTATGAATCTTTATATGCAAGAAAACTCAAGAATGAGCCCTCACAAATCGATCCATAGCTCTCTATGCATGGAGATGCAAGATTTGTAAAATTGCTCTCAGCTAGAGCTATAAACTCATGACCTTGCTAGTCAACCACACAATGAGAGATTCCAAATCAAAGATAAGGGAAACAATGCCAATATCTCAAATGAAATCAATATGGATGCAATGCAATGCAAACTAATCTATGAGAATGAAAGATGCAAGCTATGCTATGAAAAGAAAATACAAGTGTTACAAATCCTCCTATTAAGCTATGTGAAGCTAATCTATTGCATAAAGAAAATCTATACTAAAAATGTCATGATTATGCAACTATGATGTAAGAAAACAAGCTAAATTAAATGCAACAACAATGTCTTCAAAGCTTGAATGCAAGAATGTCTTCAAAGAGCTCTAAATGACCTAGAAAACCTACAGCATAACATTAGCATAAAAACTTAAGATATGAAAATGAGGAAGAGAGCTTTTTTTTTATAGAGAATGAGAATCAATGGATGATTGAGATTAAGAGGCAAAAGACTTAATCAACGATGGAGAAAAATAGAAGCTTGATCCTTGTGCACAAATATCCTCCAATAAGAAAATAGGAGTTGACTTTTGTGTCCCACATAAGACAAAAAATATTTTTTTCCTTTTTATAAAATAAGAATAATGCTTTATTTGTGCAACATAGGATAAGAAGAAAAGTGGGGATTTTTTATTTAAATAAAAAGGGAGGAAATTCTTTTTAAATAAATAAAGACTTAGGATAAAGTGATTTTATTATTTAATTAAAAGAGATTTTTAATTAATTAAAAAGAGCATGTTCTCTTAATTAAATAAAAATTTTATTTTTATTTCTCTTTTAAATTAAATAAGGCTCAAACCTTAAGAAATATTGAATTGATTATGATTTGATCAAGGAAATTGATATAATTGATAAATGTTGATATTTGAAAATATTGATTCAGGGATTTGACAAATTGTAGAAATGGGGGCCCAAAGTCTAGGTGACCATTTTAGGGTGTATACATCTACCATAACAAATCTTTATTACAAGATCATCACCTTGTAACATTAAATACAAGTTTTCATTGTCGAAAAGTCATCACATTTCTCCAATGTTCACAGGAGGGCCCATAGGTCCTGGAGTCACACACATGAAATCCACCTTGACTCATGTCAGAAGGTGGATCCATCATGGCTCATCCCAAAGGGTGGAAACAAGGGCTTTCACCTTAGACTTCTCTCTCAAGGAGAAGAATGCAATAACATACAAGATAATAGATGAAACTCCTTTTCATCTAAGGCTTCATTCTCCAACATGCCAAGTTTATCTTGAAGGTACACAACCTTACCTCTAGCAAAAAACTTGGTGAGAAGATCAGCCATATGTTCTATAGGGATAATGTACCTTGAATAACATACTTATGTACTATATCTCAAATATAGTTTGCATCACTCTAGGTGAACCCCAAGCTATGTAGGAGTTAGCATAAAAGCATTTCAACCAGCACATGTGAGACTCAGTCTCATGATCATAGTCCTCTAGATGCTTCCTTTAAGGTCTTTTAAAAACCTCCTCACCTCCTCGTACAAGGTTATTTTAGATGAACTAATATACTCCCTCTGAATCTAATATCAACCTTTTGCGAGCAAGTTGTGTCTTTGTTCTTTAGTCTGCATTACACTCTTTTCTTGAATTCCCAACCATCTATCTAGGAATATCATGATCTAGATATCTGCATAACAACCTTCTAGTTCACATACATGGAATTTCATCATTTGAATAAAAAAAAATTTCTTTTTTTTTGGTCACTAGGGAAACCATCTCGATATGGTTTACTCCCTCTGAATCAATATGACCAAGATCCTTGGAAATCAAATAAGGCATATCCTCTAGATATTGTGTTGAATCCCTCTGAATCTTGAAGTACTAACATTAACATTTAACCTTCTCGTCTAAGGTTTCCTCTGATGGTTCATCAAACTTCTTCTGAATGTGATATCAACCTTCTGACCTTCTCATTCAAGCTTATTTCTAATAGTTGTTAGAAACCCTCTAAATCTGATAGCAATCCTCCTTTTACTGCAAGAGCATCCTCGGAAGAGATCAAGGTAAATAGCTCTCATAGTACATGTATTAAAATAAGAGAATAAGAGAGAGACTGACATAATACTCAAGGATAATTCTACATAATGATATAAGATCATTCCAATGTAATATAGATAAAGATCTAATATATACTTTGAATATATATATATATATATATATATATATATATATATATATATATATATATATATATATATATATATATATATATATATATTCAATCTTCTAAGTATATATCTTTAATCTATGATTTCACGTATTATTATTTTCTATACATATATAATCACCATATATGTACATTTATATCTATCCATACAAATAAATTAATAATAATTATAAACTTTGTATATTGTATAGTGAGGAACACACTTCTAGTGCAATATTAATATATTATTGAAATAACATATTATACTTCCTTTTACCTTGTCACGTCACGTCCTGTGATTGTCCATGCTGAAACCAAATGTAGTCACTGTTTATATGGTTTTCACCATATCAATGATCTTCATTATATTTACTCACCTTTTTTCAATCTCATCCCATCTGCCAGACTTATGTCATTGTTTAAAATCAATCACCTTCTTTCCACCATTGTCGATTCTTTTAAGATCACTTTCAATAATTTATTTACACAAATGCTAGTTGAGCATTTCGTGAAACTGTACCACTGTAATGTCCCCTATTGTAACTATGCAAAATAATTTTCACATTGTAATTCCTCGTGCCACTGTAATGTTTCATGCTAGAATTTCAAGTCAATTTTCTACTACTCTTCTATTTTATCAAACATTTAGTAAGCAGTATTCATGTCACTGCAATGAAGTTCACTCTTGAAAGCAGATCTAGAATGATATGATAGGGTTGGACTGGAGAAGAAATTGCATTCAACCTCTAAGCACATTGTCTAATTCCTAGGGAATTATGATAGTGTTCTTTGATACACGAAGTGAATCGTAGTTGTCTTCAAAAACTTCCAAATGTATATACTCTACTATATATATTGCTGAAATCATAATCGTTTCCAAACTTTGATAATTTGCAGGTGATGATTCCCTAATATGTCCTCTCAATCTGTCATATAGATATGTCTCTATGCCATATTATGGCTTGGAGTCTTGTCCTATATGATATCCTTATTACATTCATCTACAGGAGTATGTGATGTTCTCATAACCTTAATTTATGGAATTGCAGCCTTAATAAATTTATATGTCTTGAGATGACATACTAACAATATCGTCAGTTCACTAATGGCCTGAGCATTCTTGATAAATTCCCATGTCTCCTTGTATTTTTCCATTTATCATTGGGTGTTTACACACCAATACTCACGATGCCATAATTATTAAAATTAATGTCTTTTACGGTGTTTCCTCTCTCTTAAATATTGTTCGTAATTCTTCCCAAGAAATATTCCTTTAGTTTGACACACTAAATCAAATATCATTTTGTATGGAATTATGTCCTTTATGATTTTATATTTGTAAAAATGCCCTTCATAATATCCATTCCTCAATTGCTGGTTTTGAAAGAACTAAGTCTTCAATCATTGCACATTTCTGGATGGAGCGATCTGTTATATTCAATCCATTCCTTCTTCCATTAATGAATCCACGTCAAGTTTCGAGAAATCTGAATAGTCCTGGTTAACACTAGCACCCTCGAGCATGGTATTAATGGCCATTTTGATGATTACCAAACTCTCTAAAATGGAGGGTGAGCTACTTCCCTCTTCTCATGCCTCGCCATTCTGAGATCTTACTTCAACTACTTCAAAGGAATTATTTTATTGTCTTTCTCTGGCTCCTTAGATAATTGGTCTTTCAATATAAGATATAGAAGAATCTACTTTATCTCTACAAACATCTGGACACAGGCTACGTCGATAGTCCAGTGGTCAATCAAATCAGCAATGTAGAAAAGGCATGTTCTTTGATTTTCTCTATTCTTCATTTGCAACCTAACCTTGCTCTGATACCATGTTAAGGTTTTAGGATCATTGCAAATGTAATAACACATACAATGAGATAGTGTTATTACATTTTCAATGATCCTAAAACCTTAACAGTTCCCTTCATAACATTTTAGAGTCTTATACTGATGCCTCAGGTCAAAGAATAAATGAAGAAAAATCTAATATTGTTCTCCTAAACACAAAAAGAGAAGTAAAAATTATAATCTGTAGGATTCTAAATTTTAATATAGGTAATCCATTTGAATATTTGGGGTTCCAATTGGATAAGGGGATAGACTCAACTAACCTGTGGAATGAAGTTTGTAACAACATAGATAAGAAAGTAGTAGCATGGAAAGGAAAATGGCTATTTAGTGCGAGAAGGGCCTTAATGATCAAATCGGTCCTTTCAGCTTTACCCATCTACCAAATGATGTGTTTTGGTCTCCCTTAAGGCATAAAAGAGAAAATTGTGAAAAAGATGAGATCCTTCTTTTGGCAGGTAACAAGGGAGAAATAAAAAATGGCATTGATTTCATGTGAAACCATATGTAGGAAAAAAGAGGACGATGGGATAGGTATCAATGAAATCTCACTCCAAAATAAAGCCTTAGGTGCCAAACTTGTTTGGAACATGATTAAAACCCCAAATGCTAAGTGGGTTAGGATCTTAAGATTTAGTATCTATAAGGGTAAGATAACCTAAGTATTTGTAGAACTCAATCCCTGCCTAAAGGTTCCAAAATTTGGAATTTTATAAAGGAATGTAGAGATACCATTATGATGGGGCTCTCATGGGATGTTAAAGAAGGGGTAATTCTCACTTCGGGGATGAATCTTGGGGAGCATACCCCCCATCGAGATTTGTATTATCAGATGAGAGATCAACAGATCTAGTTATATCTTCAATGGGTTGTTACTTAAAGGATTATATTGAATTCTTTGATGATGAAAGGAAAGAAGGATGGAAATGGAAACCATTAGATCATTTAAATCTCCCTAGGATATTTTTAGACCTCCTTGAAGAGACCTTAAAAAATAGAACTATAACTCCAAGAAGAGGGGAAGATGCAATTATTTGGGAAAAAACTAAAAATGGTAAATATAGTGCTAAAGAAGGATATGATCTTCTCCAAAAAAATTTAACAAGGAAAATAGAACTCCTGATAGACCTATATTGGCACAAAGATTTTTTGCCTAAAGTAGGGATGTTTACATGGGCAGCCTTGCAAAAAAGAATTCTTACAGCATATTGGTTCACTAAAATAGGTTTTAATGGGCAATCAATATGTACTCTTTGTGAAAAGGATAATAAATATGTGGACCATTTATTGATAGGGTGTGAGTTTTCAAATAAATGTTTGAAATGGATAATGGAAAAGCTAAATTGGAAATCTACTCTTCAAAATGACATAAAGGGACTTCTAAAGAGTTGGCCAAGGAAGGAAAGTAATGACCTATATGGAAAAATTGGGAAAATTGCTCCCTTAATGCTAATTTGGGAGTTATGGAAGGAAAGAAATAGGGGAATATTCAAAGATTCAAAGTTAGACATAAAGAAATTTCTGATTAAATTAGAAGCATGTATAGTGGAAGTACTCAATAGTAGGAATATGTTGGGTAGAAAGGATAAGACCTTCTCACATAGTGACAACTTCCTAAGGAAAAATTGGCATGGATTAAAAATTCCTCCCTTCATGGGAAACAACAGAGAGGAGGCAAAATACAAAAGGGCCTATTATTTCTAGCAACCACCAATGAAAGGTTGGTTCAAAGTCAATTTTGATGGAGCCTATAGGGGTAACCTAGGGGAGGCAAGGGCAGGATGTTGTATCTTTAATTGGAATGAAAGTAAGATAGCAAGAAAATCATTGTACCTATAGACATAATCTAATAATTATACAGAATTATATGCTCTATTAGAATGTTTAAGGTTATGCAAGAAGCTTAAATTAGAGAAGGTAGAAATCAAAGGAAATTCAACTTTAGCTATTAATGTGGTAAGAAAAGGAGAAACTCCGAATTGGTTTCTTAACGGATTGGTAGAAAAAATAATGGAAATTTTATCTACCATTCCGCATTACACAATCAATCATATATATAGAGAGGGAAATAAGACAACAGACCAACTAGCAAATGAAGGAGCAGATAGAATTGACAAGGAAACTCTTAGTTCTAGCATAGGTGAAGGATATTTTTTAAGGTTTAAGTTAACATCTTAGATCAAGAAAAGAACCTCCCTTTGGAAAGCAAACAAATTAAGGGAAGAGTTAAGCTAACCATTAAACCTTAGCTAGTTTAAGGAAGCCCTTAGATGGAAAAAGTCCTAAATGGTTGGAAGTAGGAGAGATAGATATGTATAAAGGCATTTAAATGAAAAAATTTATTATAGGAAAATCTAGACATTAACATTTTATCAACAATGATTAGTATAGTAGACCTTCATCAAATACTCTATCAGGGTTTAAGGGGTTCTAGTATTTTAACTTTTTAGTAAATTTTAACTCTCCCTAATAAAATATGCTCATTGTCCTTGTTATTAATACCTGTCAAATGTAAAAGGGAGTTCGAGAACCATATAACTATCCCTAGATTTATACAGGTGGAAATGGTAATGATGAATTATGAAAGAATAATGTCCTTTTTGTAATCATTAAAAAACATCTTGTATTCATAGAAGAACACCCCCTTCAACAATTAATTTGGATCATAAAAGCATTGCAAGAGCTATAATTAAGTTTACTCCTTTATAATATAAAACTTTATCAAGATCCTGGAGTTATTTCCTTATCTCTGTAAATATTGAGATGCCTTTAAGAAATCACCTTTCCCAATGCTGATATGAGGAAATCTAGTATGACATTAGTTAATATGTTTAGTCCAACCGATGCAAAATTGTAAGTTTTTCCTCCTTGCTAAATTAGAGAATTGACAACTTAGTTGTCTTTTAAGGAGAAGTCCTTTTGGGTAATTAGCTTTATTGTTGGCAATCTCTCCTTGTAAGAATTTGCAAATAGAAAATATTGAACCAAGGATCTAGAGGTTGAAGAAAAATACAAGAGAGAAAATATGAATGCAAGGATGGATTGAATAGATCCAATGAATTGCTCAATTCTCAATTGATATGAAATGATTACATAATAGGCCTCCTTATATAGGAAAGGCAATAAGAGAGAATGATAAGGAGCTGATAAGCTATCACCTATGCTAGGTGTAATCACATGTCCACCAAATGTAGATCATCCTCCAATATGCAATAAAGTATGTGCATTGGATTAGGATGATAATGTGATAAGAGCACGAAAGGTGGATCTCACACACAATGAGGTATGTGAAGACAACTATCACACCAAAAGTGGAATTTCTCCTACACCATGTGCTTAATAGATGTGCACACTCCTAGGTGTTTCAATCACTAACTACTATGCAATGCATTAACCTAAGTAAGATTAAGTAAAGTGTCCCCATCTATGATGAAACTGTCATCAAGGGAAAGAGAAACCCCCTCATGTATGTCTTCCAAATCAGCATCATGAGAATCAACAAATGCTGAAGATGCATCCAAGTAGTCATCACACTCTGCAAGATCTGAAACACTATGATCATCCTACTGAATAGTAGAACCCATGTCTGAAGAAGTAGGAGGTGGAGGAGTAGGAAGATCAACACTTGTCTCAACAACAAAATGATTCAAGTGCCCAAAAGTCTCCTCATAATTATCCCTTGGCAAAGGGATGGGTACATCATGAATATCATCATTATTATCAACAAAATGAGAAAAAGATTACAAGCGGGATGTATGATCAACAACTCCCATAGCTATGACATTTCTAGTCCCCATGTCCCTAATGTAGACATAATCAGGAGTGAACTCAACAATTTTACCTTGTGCCCCATGTGTAATTTGGTAAATAGAAAGAAGATTAGTGGTCAAGGATGGTACACAAAGAACATCGTTAAATGTCCCCTCTCCCATAGGAATAGAACCTTTCCCACAAACTCTCATGAATGTGTTGTTACCCATCAAAATATTAGGAGAATTACAAGGCTTAATAGAAGAAAACATATCCATAGAAGATGCCATATGATGTGATGCACCTAAATCAAGAAGCCATTTACCTTGCTCAGGATGTGTGGAAGCCATGAGTTCTTTTCCTTTACCTTTATCTTTGGATGATGATGGAGATATAGAAGCTGCCAACTGTGTAGAAGAAAGAGCATACACTGATGAGGGAAACTTAATGTTGTGTTTCTGAATAATGTGAGTTAGCTCATCAATCTTCTTTTGAAAACACTTATGCTCATCATGTCCTAACTTTTGACAATATGCACATTTATCTCTCTTTCTTCTAGATGATTCTTCTCTTGAAGAGGACTTGGATTCAATACTTTTTGGTGAAGAAGATTCATTACCTTTGCCTTGAGGCTTAGGATCCTTATTGTGTTTCTTTCCTTTTCCATTAGAAGCCTTTGAAGTAGACTCACTTGCAATCAATGCTTGATGTGTGGAAGGCTTCAACTGACCCATGTGTGCCAACTTTGCTTGTTCCCTTGTGAGCTGCGCTACAAATTCATTAAGAGAGGGCAATTTCTATGCACTACCAAGAGCATCCATGGTAGCATAGAATGTAGAAACAAGTATAGAATATTCAGGACCAAGCTTGGAAAGAATAGAAAAGATCAATTGTTCATCCCCTTTAACAATGCCACATGAAGAAAGCTCCAATCTAATAGTATTGAACTTAGAGAAAAAATCTTGAATATTGTCAAAATCCCTAGGATTAAGACCTATGAGATCATTCTCTAATCTAAATTTTCTCATCCTATCAGGTTTACCAAAGAGTCCTTCCAATGTGATTCAAGCATCATGAGGATGTGTTCAAGATGCAATATGAAAGTGCAAGTCACGAGAGATGGATGATCTAAGAGAGCCAAGTGCTTTATCCCTTCGATCAAACCATTTTCTCCTTTGTACAACACCTATTTGAGGTTCTTGATCCTGCCCAAGAGTCATTCTAAGCAATCCAAGACTCAACAAATGATCACTTAAAGATACTTTCCATTCATGGTAGTTATATGGAGTGAGGATTTTAACCTTTGAATTATCCATATGAACACCAAAGAATGATTCATAACTACTGATAACTTCTTCAAATGACTGATGCAAATCAGAAAACTAAAATCCAAGGATTAACCAAGTGCAATTATAGCCCCAAAATAGCCTATTGCTGAAAGTGATATTTCTACCAAAAATCACTCAAATCTGATTGAAGATATAGAAAGTAGATGAAAAATCATGCACTTTTAAAAAAAAATTTACCTTAAAATGTTACCGTATGTGCCCAAACAAAGCCCTAGAAGTTGCAGAAATCAGGAACAGACAGGAATAGTTGCCAAAAACTGAAATTTCTGATAAATCAGGCCACCAAAACAACAAAATAATACCACCACTAGATTTTTGATGAAATTTTACCCAATTTCAAAAAAAATTTCTCGAAAAAAGGAGCAAAAATGAGCAAGTTATAGCCCTCTGAAGTTGGACTGTCAAAATGAAAACTCCAATGGTGAAGCCTGCAAAATTTCAAACTTGGATGATGTCATCATAATGCGAGGCTAAATTTGACAGTCTGTAGGATGTCAAAAATGCCCAATTGCGCCTGTCGTGATGGCAGGATAGTCATCAAATTTAAGGCCTTAGAAAAGTGATGTCAGCACAAAATGCAACCCTTGGCTGACGTGTCTAATGACGTGTATGCCCGTACAAATCCATACTAATTGCATGGAAAATTCATACATTTCCATGGAAAATGTTGATGTCACCTGTGCTGACAGGGCGTGCTGACGAGGTCCACGTGGTAGTGCGGAGGGTGTTGACTATGACGACACGTTGATGGGCTGGCCTGTTTGAACTTCTACGCTGGTGGGGTCTACGTGGTAGTGTGGAGGGTATGATGGGGCCACTAAAGGGGCACCACATGGCATCCAGCTAGCACCCTGTGGCCGGTGGAGATCGCGGTGGAGGAGCGGCTGGCGGGGGTTGAGCATTCTCGGGCGGTGGTGTCCTGATCCGGAGGAAGTGCACAGCCGGAGGAAATGTGCTTGGGCAGCTGGCAGTGTTGAGAGGTGAGCACGGCCATGGAGTAGACCCGAGTGGTGGGTGGGGTCTACAAACTGGGGCCAGTGGAGGATCTTGGCGCATAGCGGTGTGGACTGTGGAAACCAGCGGAGGAGTCGAGGCCACCGGATGGAGATCTGTAGATGAGTGGCATGGTGGGGATTATAATCCCACATGCATTGCGTGCAGGATTTTTTAAACCCTTTTAATATGTGAAGTGTCGAATACAAAACAAAACAAGCAAGTGGCTTGGGTTGTGATGTCTTTGGTCACCCAAACTGTTACTGATTCACTTGATGACGTTAGTGGGTCTTATGCACGAATAATCAAAGAATATTCTCTGATAAAGTAGGGCACGTACCAGCCCATAGACAAAATTTTTGCAGCATAAAATAGATTGCAAAAAAAATCCAAAATATTATAGAATAAAATTTTATATTTTTTTTGAAAAATCATATCGAGAAGGCAAATCGGGTTGTACGGTCCGATTTGCAAAAAAAATTTGCCTCGGATTTGACTTTTGCTAAATATGCGTGAATTTATAGTCGATCTTAACCGAAACAGCCTCCCGGACGCAATGGTGAGGTCAGATCTGCTCCAAAATGCCTCTATCGCATTCTAGTTGCCAAATCTGAGATTTGGACCTTTAAAGCTTGCATCAAGCTCTCTTCAAATCAGCTGATCTAAATACTCCAATGGCTCTGATACCATGTAAGAATTTGCAAATAGCAAATATTGAACCAAGGATCTAGAGGTTGAAGAAAAGCATAAGAGAGAAAATATGAATGCAAGGATGGATTGAATAGATCCAATGAATTGCTCAATGCTCAATTGATATGAAATGATTACATAATAGGCCTCCTTATATAGGAAAGGCAATAAGAGAGAATGATAAGGAGCTGATAAGCTATCACCTATGCTAGGTGTAATCACATGTCCACCAAATGTGGATCATCCTCCAATATGCAATAAAGTATGTGCATTGGATTAGGATGATAATGTGATAAGAGCACGAAAGGTGGATCTCACACACAACGAGGTATGTGAAGACAACTATCACACCAAAAGTGGAATTTCTCCTACACCATGTGCTTAATAGATGTGCACACTCCTAGGTGTCTCAATCACTAACTACTATGCAATGCATTAACCTAAGTAAGATTAAGTAAAGTGTAATTAGGAATAATTAATTACACCAACACTCCTCAATATCACCCAATAATGTGGCCCATGATGTAAGCAACTCAAGAAATGAAGAAGGGCATGATTCGATCAAGATTACATTACCACATAAAATTAAAAGCATTTAAGTTACTAGATAGATCTCACAAAGTAGTCTTCAAATTAATCAAAAAGTAACTAAGGCCTGTGCAGTCATCTCCGTGTTTTAAGAATGGAATCAAGAATCGTAACCTTCCCTCTCAGAAATAATAGGCAAATGGCATTTATGAAAATGATTAAACTGGAAAGGTGGAATGGAATCCTAAATCTCCTATTGGACACAACCCGTACAGAACTTGAAAAGGGTCTAAGTGATTATAATTTTGACAATGAGTTTTTAATTCAAGTTGATGGCCACATAGTTGGGCTTTTCATTGTGCTTGTTGCTTTCAATGGGGTTGAGAAATAAGAAATTATCTCAGTGGCGAGGTCAATGTTCAAAGAAGAAGCAAGTACTAATAAGTTATCTTGAATAAGCAAACTAACCTTCTAACAATTAAGAATTGATTTCTTCAAATATTTGAAATATTTATCTTTCGTAGAGCCACCTCAATAAGTCAACATATCAAACTATATTGTGTCCCCCCCTTTTTCCCTTTAACGCATATAATTAGCACTTACACAAAAATAAAGTGTAATAGCTAGGTCAATAATAAAATATATAATGAAAAATTTATTAGAAGGTATAAAAATAAATATTGTATTTTTTTAAATATAAAAATTTAAATACAAAATGATATAATTAAACTATACCAAATATTTTTATAATATAAAATATTTTTACAATATATATGAAAGTGACTAATTTAATAGATTGATTATATTCATAAGAGTTGAGTTCTCCAAAATAAAACTTTAAGAGTTAAGTTTATGTATTATATATAATTGAGGTTTTGTAATAAATGAATTCTTTGTAAATAATTTGAATGTGTGTTTATTCTAATGTAATTACTTACATGAAAAAGAATTTATATGTCATGTTTATAGTTTATACTATATTATGAAATATCTAAAGAAATTGTAAATAAATATAGATTTTGAAATATAATTTTTTATAGAAAATAATTTATTATCGATATTGCAGAATTACTAAATCTATGAGAGATAAAAATAAGCACAAAAACAAAATGACAGCAAAGTCGACAATCAATTAACTGGAAAAGAAAAGTAAATATGGGAAGAGTACTGGGTTGAATCATAAGTTGAAACCAACACTCAATGAGTGGAGGCAAGTTGTCTCCCACTAAAATAGCATGAGGTGTTGAAATAGAATCGACACCTCTCTATTCAACACATAAATGATGACAACTTGTATGAGCAAGTCTCAAATATGCATGGATGACTAAGTAGGCTTAATTACCTAAGTGTAGATAAATAAAATAAATACACTAACACCCCCCTTAAGCATAACTTAGAAGGATAATATAAAAAATGGATCTTAGCTACCAGTTTGATGAGGTACCCATGTACAATAAAATCTCTCATATATAGAGAAAGATATAAAATCCATTTGGGAAAAATATTCTCCAAAAAAGAGATAAGAAGAGAAGAAGCTTAGAAGGCCCCCCCCAAGGTTGATGATCCTGCTGATGTAGACTACACACCAAGAAGAGCTTGCGCCCCCCATGAAAATCTACCTGAATATGATTATCATTTGTTGAACCTTGTACCTCATGTAGAGTGTGATGTATGGGTTATGAAAAAATATCAACCTGCAATAGAATCCATGAACTAGATGAAGATGTTCTCATCGTTATCGTCACTGTAGGAATTGGAAGAAGATGATTCTTCTCTAGAACTCTTATAAAACATTTGAATTATCAGTATTGTAATCAGGATATGAAGATTCCACATCAAGTTGAGAACCCATATGGTATGTAGTACCGGAATCTATAATCCATGAGAAGATGAAGATGAAGATCTTGTAGAAAATAAGGCCCTGGATTTTAATTTCTCTGTGTCCTTAGTATTTTCCTGATTTGAAAAAGATGCTTTGACATAATCAGTTACCTCATTATTATTCTTTTTGTGTAGGAAAGTGAGGTGCTCAATTTTTTTTCATGCACTAATGTTCTTCATGACCAGTTTTCTTATAAAAGGAACATATAACTCTCTCAATAGTTGATTTACTTTGTTGAAATCTGTTATTCTTTTTGAAGTTGTCAATTTTGTCTTGTTTCTTCTGTTCTTTGTTCTTGTTAGTGTTCTTATCTCCTTCAGCACTTTTTTTCTTTCCATTTCCTGCAATTAGAGTTTGTGCCTTAGTAGATTTTTAAATATCCATTTGAATTAACTTTTCTTTCTCTCTTTTAAGATCAGCAATAAAGTTATCAAGTGAGGGCATAGTCCATGAGGTACTAAGAGCTCTTCTAGTAAAATAGAAAGTAGAGACATACAAAAAATTTAGAACCTAGTTTGGAAAGTTCATAAATGATTAATTGATCCTCTTTCTTATCAATTCCTCAATCTTTTAATTGAAACTTCAAGTATTTAAATTTAGTGAAGAAGTCTTCTAAAGTGGAAAAACTTGAAGGACTGAGACTTAAGAGTTTTCTTTTCAACTCATGACTTCTGAGTTCATCAATTGTCTAAAATAATATGTTTAGAGCTTCCCAAACTTGGTAGGGTATTTTCAAGTTCTCAACATGAAATATTAATTCAGGAGATAAACTTAAACATAAGAAATAAAATACTTGATCACACTTATTAAAAACATTTCTTTGTCCTTAGTTGCATTAGGTTTTTTTTGTTCCCATTGTTACCCTAAATAAACCTTTATTCTTAAGTATAAGAATTACTTTCAATTTCCAATCATGATGATTGAAAGGAGTTAGGGGTTGTATAGTCACATTAGGATCCATGTTGCTAGACTTATATCATTGCTTTGTAGAATGTTGAAATGTAGAGCAATTATTGAGGGAAGTGTGCAAAAATAGAATATACACAAAACCCCCCTTGATTATCCTTTTGTTCTCCCTATTTTTGGCACTCTATAGGAGTTATTTGTAACCAAACCCCCCCAAAACACTAAAAATAGTAATTAATAATCATAGTGTGTGAGTGTTCCCTTTGGATTTGTGATGAAAAACATGCACTTTTATAAAAAAACAACACTCAATTTTGAGTTGCTAAAAAAAAATTATTAGAATATTTTTTTTTGCTTTGCCAAAAAAATTGCTAAATTAAAAAGGAGAAAACTTAAGCCCCCTTGGGTTGGAAAGAACCAAGTGCTAAAATACCATATGGCCAAGGGCTAAAGTAAAAAAAAAAAGGTGTCAACCTTTTCAAAAAAATTTAAAAAAATTTAACCTCCATGCATGGACATGTGTAGGTTGTTGTGCACACTACACAAGGGTCAAGTCCAACAGATGAGACGAGTTGTAGATTATGGGCCCATGGGAATAGGAAACTTGCACAAGACACACCTACGGGGTTCATTGTCCACTAGGTAATTGCGGGGTACTAGGAACCACATTGATGTTGGCATGCCCAACTGCCTAAGTAGAGAAGGTTGACCATGATCAGGTCGTACAATGTCAACTACTTTTATGGGGTTGACGTGATCATAATAAAGAACGTGGAATCTTTCCTAATAGAAAAAATGAGCCAATGGATCCAAGAGACCATGAAATCCACATCGTAAAATAAACAAACAAAACACTAGGCTTAAAATATCTCAAATTATCTTTCATACCATGTAGAACTCCAAGATCTATAAAAATTTAAAAACAAGTACAATAAAAAAATTTGACCATCAATTAACGGGAAAAAAAGTACATATAGTCTAAGAGTGATTGGGTTGAATCATAAATCAAAACCAATACTCAATGAGTGGTGGTGATTTGCCTCCCACTAAACTAGCATGAGGTGTCAAAATAGAATCGACACCTCTCTAATCAACTCCTAAATGATGAAAACTTGTATGAACAAGTGTCAAATATGCATGGATGACTAAGTAGGCTTACCTAACTGTAGATACATAAAATAAATACACTAACAGATATATTCTTATAATAATAACAAATGGAGTGCAATGGCTTTGCTACTATTTGATCAACTCCTTGCCCAATACTAGTGGTGTTTGGTATTGGTCTCTGATGAGGATAGTGGATGGGGCCCTCAATCGAGTGTCCCCATCTCCCCTCTCTCACAATATGGGGTACATTCCTAAAAAACCTAAAGATTTAGTTTAGATCATCAATGTAGACTCTATTGTTTCAATATGAAAATCTTGTGACCAGTCCCTAGGATCCACTCATATTCATTTGGATTTCATTTTCTCCTAAAAAGGAACCAATATGCTTTAATGACAAGATTTAGGGTATTATTCCTTCCAAAATAGATAAAGAAGAATCATTGATCAGTCAAAGGAAGCGACACAATTGTAAGGCCCACCCCATTTCCACCTTTTCCTCGACACTTCGATGTCAAAGGATTAAGGGGTTTTGTAGTATCTGGATGATTGGTAAATCCCTAACGAAATTATACATCGGGATAGACCTATATATTATACCTTCATATCAGTACCTATCAACTAAGTGTCGCTATGACAGAGGTGATATCTCTAGGTTATTAATTGTGTAAGTGAATCTTGGATGTAGTATGTTACCCTGCGGATCATAGATCTAGCTAGACTATTAAGGTTCCATTGAGTACTTTTGTCGAAAGGATTTGATTCGTGAAGTCGAGATGTAAATGTCAAATTAGTTATGTGTTAAGTCTTAAGTTTATCTTGGATTTCATTATTAGTTGATGTGATGATTCTAGTAACTCCTACGAGGAGGATGAGTAATGTTTTGATGATGTATTATATGATTATACCATAGTGATGTTTTGGTGATATTATTAGAACCCTGAACAAGGATTTGTTAGATCCTAGACTGATAGGATTATTCTGCATTTTGTTTTCCTAGATTAGGAAATTTAATCATACTTGTGATAAGAATTTTATAGGACCCGACTATTATGGTTACCCCTTACCGATGTTGAACCATCGATTTATCTTAAATATTATACTAAGGAAAATTGAGATACTTGGTCTCATTCGATTTACTGTTATGTTATGATGGACATGTTAGACTATACATTTTGTTGACTCTTTATGTGGATCCATGATTAGTGGATTTGGATTTGATCATGTTAGACTTTATTATTATCTTCATGTTTTGAGAACCTGTAGATTATCTTATGATGATGATAGATTATGGATGATCTTGATTTCAATCGAACTATGAATTGAATTATGCAAATTAAATTATGAATTATATATGCAATTGAAGTATGAATTGAGTTATGCAAATTGAATTTATTTGATGTGATTATTGAATCCTATATGATTACGTGCAGACAATTGAATTATGAAATTTCATTCTATGTGATTGAATGTTCAATTGAATTGTGTAAGATCATTATTTGTTGTGTGATTTCATGTATGCAATTGAGTTATGAATAATGTGTGGATATTACATCTTATATGTTTATATGTGATGGTTTTCTTCCTTGAATTACTGATGCTGCATTAAGGTTTTGCAGGTGGAAGGACCATGGAAATATTCGGGGAAACCACATTGAATGCATGTGCTAACAGTAAAGCCAAAGCCCCGTTTATTGAAGAGACCAGGGCCTCATTGTGAAGTGTTTTATTTGTAACCGTAATGTGAATGTATGTGTAGGAATGTTAAGTGTTGTAATATTATGGACATACCTTAATGGTGATGTTAATTATGTGAGTGTCACTTGACACTAGAGTTATATGTTAACTAAGGTATGTCATGTGGTTGGAATGTGAGAGCAAGTTCTAGAAGCTTCCTCGGGGGGGAAATTCAAAGTGCATCCACTTGTCATAGGACCCCAAAGTGAAGTCATATCTTACATTTTCGTGCATAAACTGAACCATGGTTTTTGGAGGGTTAAATGGGACCCTAGGGTGTAGTTTCATGCATTTTTAGGTAGCCCATTCTTGTACCCATAGGTTAGGGGTAATTTTAGCATGGGAGAAGCCATATTTTGACCTTTTGTCCCCTCCAATAGTGCCCATTTAATCTTGAACGAAATTGCAACTTGCATCATGGACCCAGAAGTACTTCCTAGGACCATCTTAATGAGGGTTGTGGAGAGTTGGTAGGGGGTCCCTTTTTAGTAGAACTTTTAGAGGGGTTTGGGTTGTTCACCCACTCTCTACCTTTAGAGACCAATAAACTTGAAGAAGGAGAAAGCTAGGGATAGAAGAAGGAGAAGGCTCAAAACTTCATCATTTTGCATTAGATCATAGGTTGGAGGATCTTGCTCTTCATTTCTCTCATTTTTGTTGTAGTAGTTGTATGTGTTGTGTATTTGTTCTTTGGCTCCCCATGGTTGGTCATCGAGGAAGCTTGCATTTCTTATTTGTTGTGTTTTAGCTCCCCATGGTTGGTCATGGTGAGAGCAAGCATGTATTGTGTTTTTTCTTGTAATTGGATTTGGGGTTGTTTACTCTTGGATTCACTCACCCTTGGGAGGGAAGAGAAATCAAGAGGGGGTGTGGGAAATGGAGGCAAATCCATGTGTAGAGTCTCCTCCATGTGTGGGGAAGGATGAAGCTTGGGTGAGTGATTTTCCCCAAGTAACCTTGCATTTAGCCCATGGGGCATTGGGGGTATAAGGAGGGAAGATTGGCCATGTGAGCCTTGTTATGAAATTGTGATATTTGGGTCCATGTGTGGCCTTGTTTATGATTATGCAATGGTTGTCTCCATGGGTTGTCCACCCACACCCCACAAAAGGAGTTAATGGAATTCCTTAGTTATACCCTTGAGGGAATTTTGGGTTTTTTTTTTCAATTGTATGTTTCTTGTAAATGTTTGTATATGTGTGTATGTATCCCATTTGATGTGGTTTCCCCAAGCTTGAGGGTGGCCTCATGAGAGGCCTGGGATGGGAGGTGAGCTCCCATGGTCATTCCCTTGCCTTGTATATATTTGTAGATTTGTGGAAGCTCAAAGAGGAGCTATCATGGAGGTTTTCATCTTTTGGGTGGTTGTGAGAAGACAACTCGTTTATTCCTTTGTGAAATCTCTCTTTGTATTTAGACTTCAATTGTTGTAAAAGAGATTGTAATGCTTTTTACTTGGAGCTATTGTGAAGATGAAAAAGATGAGAGACTGTTATTTATTTGATCTCCCATTGTGTGGCATTAGCAATTTGCAATGCTTTATTGTAAATATGAAGGTGCAATCTTATTTGATGTTTGTGTAAATGTTTGGAGTGAAATTTCATATTGTTTATGATGATTCCTTGCATATATTATAAAGAATCTCTCTCTCTCTCTCTCTCTCTCACAATAATTGGAAAATACTCTCTCTTTGCAAATGAGTTATCAACATTGATAGAATAAATATTGTAACAAATTCATTATGATTCCATATTTGGGTTGATCTAAGAATATCGTAGTATCATATAAGATGATTTAATTGTCATGATCGTTGAAAATAATCTCTATATATGATTCATATGACTCTTTTAGTCCTATAAATTTGTAATGAAACAACTATGAAGAAATGAACAAATTAGTTTTTATGTTGATATCTCAATTGATTTGCAATCAAACTATATTTAATCCTTATTGATACACTATCAATTTTAAGTCTATAGACTTACTTATGCAATAAGGAAATTAGTAAAATGATAAAGCTATTTTATTCATGGTTGTGAAGGAAATAGATAATATTCTCATACTTAGGAAAATTCATTTTCAAAGAGAAGTTGGTTTTCAACTCTCTGGAAATTGTATGGGAAAAGAATTCCCATACAATCTCTTACCACAGTCATATTTAAATAATAAATCCTGCCACCTCAACATGCAATAAACAAATAAATTAACATTGAAATATATCCCCCATACCTTATTTAATACTTCCCCCTAAACTAGGCGCATGTGGAGGAAGGTCTTGACTTGCATAAAGTTTCAAACCTTGTGATTGGTCAAGTGTGTACTTGGGCTGACACATCATCAAAGCCCCCTTCACTTTATGTCTTCATAAAACTCTCATAGGACTTGCCCATGCTTTGAAATTAAACTCAAAATTGTTGAAGTTACTTCTTTATGACATGGGAAAGGAGTGGGACCACTTCCCACTACCCTTCCATGTCTTCCCTCTTCCCCATGCAAGTAGGCGTAGGTCTTTGGAAGAGCCTTTAAAATTTGTTGAAATTATCTCCCCTCCTCCATTTGATGCGTACCCCAATGTCCTAGATATTGGGTGATGTGTGTGGGAAGACATGATTGGTTATAGGTTGCTTAGAGTAGGGTGGTTGATGGGATAGCTAGGCTAGTTTGTAGGCAGCCTAGGAAGATTAAATTAATGAGTAGGTTTAGTGCATAAGTAGTGTAGATTAGATAGTTTAATGAATGAGTTATAAGTATAAGTTAATTTAGGATGTTTCTTAATTAAGTTATTTTTGTATTAAGGACTTGTTAGAAATTTTAATAAGATATTGTTAGGGTATGTTTTTAATTATTTATTTAGTTGTATTTTGTTTCTCAATGTTCCTATTATAAAGTATATGTACATATATTAATTAATGTTATTATAGTTTATTAATTAATTAATAATTATATTAATTAATTATAATATTATAATTATTAATTAATTATATATATATTTATGTTATTTAATCTATATAATCATTACTTACATATCATTGTTTAACTTTTTAAAATCATTAATTAGATAATAATTATATTAATTAATTATTAATTTGTAAGTATTAATTGATTTAACATTTATCCATTTGTAACAGATATTGGGTGAAGATGATTATTTAATTTTTGCAACCAAAATTCTCACAAACTAAGAATCTAATCATCATAATCAAATTGGCCTTGATATAAACAAAATTGGAAAATGGTTAACCTATTTATAGAATTAACGTTATTAAATAAACATCCAATTCCTCTTAGATAACCTATAAACTTTATAGATCGATGATCTACGATATTGATCGAGAAGGTGGTCAACAATCTTCTTCGATTATATTGATATCATCTAGCATCCTATGGATATTAAAACAACATTGTTGAGGTTGATCACCTGAATCTTTTGTGACCTCGTCGTTGACTCCTCTTACTCGCATCTTAAGCGTGGAATTTTTAACCTTTTAAAAAAAATTTGTTGGTTGTGTTTTGACCTGAACTTTTGGGCATTACAACAATATTGATGGTTTGATGGTTCAAGTCTTTGATGAGATGATTAGTGATGCTATTATTGAGCTCAACTTATCCCTTGTTGGTAAGTTCCTCGCCTTTCTTTCTAACATAGATCGGGTTAAGAAATGGATTTGATCTGCAATCAAAATTTAAAGGAAGTATGATGATCAATGCTATGGAAAATGACCTCTTTCTATTTATTTTTTTGAATATGGAAGATATTTTTAAGGTTCTTACAAAAGGCCCTTACACATATGGTAGCAACTTTCAAATTTGCTCTCCTCTTTGCAAGTGGAAGCTAGGATTTGACCCCAAAAATGATCTATGGGTGGTTGTTCCTACTTGGTTCTACCTTCCTTGTCTCCCCTTAGAATATTGTAACTATGGGGTTTTTAGAGGAATTTTTTACTCTTTTGGGAGCCTCGTGGTTGTGGAGATAATAATACAATAGAAATCTAGACTTATTTTTGCTAGAATTTATATTAATGTTGATTTTAACTACGTCCTTTCCTCCTTTATTACACTCTAGTCTTGATCTAGAATTTGAAATCATCTCATTGAATATGAAAATGAAAAACCTTATTGTTAGATATGAAAAAAAAATATGGTCATCTTAGTAACACTTGCAAATATTCATCTACTAGAAATAAACATGTCCTCAAGAACATAGAAAAGAATAATACCCATTACATAGAGGAAAATAATCCCTCAGTTGAGGAGGTGAAGCACAATCAAAGAATGAGTAAAAAAATGGGTGATTTAATTTCATCCTCTTCCAAAGCTGGTTTCGAGAATTAGGTGGAGCCTGCTAGAGTAAACAACTTTACTAGTCCCCCAATAGAGTAGATAAAGGAAGGTGTCCAATAAGGGAACACTAATATTGACACTATTAATGATATAAAATAAACTACTGAAGACCCTGCTATTGTTTCAAATAATAATGTGATTTTTGATCTCAACATTGTTGACTTAGCTAAAATCAATAATAATACATGGCTAGGGTTTTAAAATAGGCCCTCCAATACGGAGGCTTCAGAGAATGGTCAATATCAGATATTAGATAATCCCAATGATAACAAAGTGACCAATCACAAGGAATAAAATAGTGTACAAAATGAGGATATAAATAATAAGGAGAATGTGGAACTAGTTGTTACCCAACTAGCTTTGGGGACTAAAGGAATTAGGTAAAATAAAGATCAGGGGATGGATAACCTTAAATAAAATATGTCTCTCCTAGGGTTCTCATCCACATCCACCATCGAAAACTAAGAAGAACCAAGATGAAGAGGACTCTAAAATATGGTGGACCCAAGTGGGGGTTAAAACAAAGGAAAAGAAGAGGGTTGGTGTAGGAGGTGATACTAAACAAGATAGACCATCCCAAAGAGACTCTAGAAATAGAGAGGTAGAGAAATAGGTGGCAAGTAGAAAATAGAGGAGCCTTAATGGTCTCTATGATCCAAGAAAGAAAAAGAAGTTAACCTATCTAAACTCCCCATATGGGAGGATAATAAAACATATCAATTTTGATCTATTTTGTTAAGTGTTATTATCACGAAGATAATGTCATGGAATATGAGAGGCTTCAATAGCCAAGTCAAGAAACACATGCTTAAATTCCTATTATTTTATTAGAAGATTGATATTTTTTTTACTCTAGTAAACTAAAATGAAGGATTCAATAAATTTGTTAATAAAATACATCCCTCTATTGATTTTGTTGTTAGCAATGTTGTAGGCGCTTCTAGGAGAATTTCTACTTTATGGAACCCCACATCTTTCTAAGGTACTATTTTCCACTCCTCTAAAATAGTATAATTATCACTCTAAGTAATTCAAAATCCAGTCAAAAATGGAATTTAGAAAATGTCTATGCTTTGAATGTTTAATCCCCAAGAGGTGCTTTATGGAGCTCCTTGGCTTCATTAATGTTGAACTTACCTTCAAATAGATGGATGTTGGTGGGAGATTTTAACTCCCCCTTATACCATTCAAAAAAACAAGGAGGGTCTAAGAATTTCAGTGACACCAATAGATTTCATTTTCATTGTGGGTCTTATGGACATTGATTTATAGGGATCTTGCTTCACTTTGTTGAATAGAAGACAAGGAAGTAATCTTATTTAGGTTAAAGCAACACTACATCCAAGGATCCTCAATGTTCCTCACTCCTTATAGGATAGTATTGTTAGGATCCTTTCATGCAATGTTGTTTTATTCTATGACTATTATTTGAGTCTTCCCCTTTCCCCTAAATTCTCAACTAACTTCTTTTGGAACAATATCATCAAGAGATTTTAGAAAATATTGGTAGCGTGGAAGGAAAAGTTCTTAAGCCAAGTTGGCAAAGTTCATCTTTTGAGATCCTATCCTCAAAAAATCTCGGTGTATTATTTGTCTATGTTTAAAATCTCAGGTGCAAGGAATTATGGAGGTATGGGGATTAAAAGAATTAAAACTTTTAATAGAGCTATTCTCTCCAAGGTCAGCTAGTATATAATTGAGGAAGAAAAGGATTGGATTAACAAAATTAAGGCAAAATATCTTCAAAATAACTCTCCTGACAATCTCATCCACAAGTCAATCCATCCTTATGATTCCCTAATTTGGAATAATGTGCATCAAATCAAAAAAATTATTAAGAAAGGTGGGAGAAAAATAATTGGAGATGGGAGAAACTTTAAGTTCTGGGATGATGTATGGTGTAAGAATGTGACTGTTTCAGCCACAAACTTCTTTAATTATATTGAAAAGACTTCCTGATACAAAAAAATGGGATCTACATGTATAATTATCTTATATAGCATTACACTCATGATAGATGGAAACATTCCAAAGAATAGCTCAAAGATACAAGTGGGGGATAGTCCTTTATCCATAAAAGAATCGTTAAAAGTATACATCTTCAAAATTGTCTTGAAGATTGTTCTTGTTTTTCATTGGACAGACAAGATGTGTGGGTTTGGAAACATCAATTATTTTTAGTTGGCCACTACCCACACAAATATTGTAACTATTGACAACCTAGATTAAAGAGATTTCATGTTTATTAATAGGTTCTCTTTGTGTCTTGCTGACTTAGAAAGTATTGATCATATTTTCCTTCATTGCCCTTTTGCTACTGAAATTTGGTCAAATGCCTTGTCTTATTTCATGGTTTCCTAGCCTTTTCTTGAAACTATGAGAAGCTTTATAGAACAATGAAGTCAATGTCCCATTAGACATCATGTTATTCAAAACAGTTGATCCCAATCTCCTCCCCATGCCCTTTGTGGTTTGGAATATATGGAAGGCGAGAAACAAAAGAATATTCAGGGAACAATCTAGGAATTCAAAGGTTCTCTTCCAAATATAAAACAACATATTAAGGAAAATGTGGATTTTGTGTCATGTGAATTTTCTAAATTTATTATGAACTTACAAGAGATCATAATCAAATAAGTCTCGAGAATAATCCAAAACATATTGAAGATCAATTATAGGTTAATTCGATCCAAAGAAAGGAGATCAAATGGTAGCCACCAGTATTAAGATACATTAAATGTAACTTTGATGGAAGTTCCAAGGGAAACTCAAGAATATTAGGGGTTAGAGGAGTGATAAGAGGTTGTAATTGCCACCTTATTGAAGGATACAACAAAAACCTTGGAATAGGCTCTAATAGCAGAGTTGAAGCTTATGTTACATGGAAAGGACTAAAGAAACTTAAAGAGAAGAATTGTAAGAAAATTATTCTTATTTAGGAGACTCTAAACTAATTGTTGATCAAATTTATGGAATATATGGAGGCCTCTAGGAATTAAAAATATTTTTGGTTGAGTGTAAAGTCATTCTTAGGAATCTCCTTCAATCCAAAGTTGAGCATGTCTTTAGAAAAGGAAATAAGGTAACTGACAAAATGACCACTATTGGTTTGAGATTTAGTGAATGGAACTATATAACATATCCTCAGTATCCCTGAAGTCTCAAAGAAATTTTGGCTAATGAAAGAGTGCAGATGTTTACTCGAGGAATTTCAAACCAACTTTAACCTTATGGATAAGACTAAATTTTATTTACAACTTAATAGCCTAAAGAGAGATTTACCAATCTCTAGTTCTTATAATCTATTGTTCAAATTGAAGTGGGATCTCAGAATTAGTGATGTTTTAATTGATGGTCAGAAATATTTAAGGCCTTTTGTGACATGGGAGAAGTTACCAAGTTTTAAATTTCAAATGAGACTTGTTGTGATGATGTAGATTAGAGACTAGATGATGTGCTCCAAAAAGTGGAAGTGGAGTGTATTAATTGTTAATATCCTCTTCAACATGATAATTTCATAAGAGTGATTTAATAATTCTTCAAATGAAAATAAATGAAGGTACTATGATAGGTAATTTCTTAAGGGGAGAGTGCAATGAAAGTGGCCTTTTGATAAAGGATTTATATAAAGATAAGGTATGGAAAGGTTTTTATCTTTCAAAAGATCAAACTTATAAAGATTTTAAGACACATATTGAATTGAATTGGGGCCTTAGATTAATTATTTCCTACAATGGCACTGGGGACTTGCTATTAATAAAGGAGGTACAAATTCTTGGATGTGGTTTATTTATGATATCACCTTCTTTGCCATTAGATGCAAGTTGATTTGTGGTACTAGTATCATTTTGCAAATTGATAACTTAAAAGATGGGAAATATGGTTGTCATGTCACATGATGAATATGGAATTTTCTAGATGAATTTTGCATCTATCATAATCTTAAGTGCAAAATAGCTATTTTTGTTCCTATTTGAAGTTTATGTCACGAGTCTACTAATTTTGTCATTTTCTATTTTATGTTTTTTACTGTGAAGAAGATAGTAATTGGAGGAACTTTGAAATGCTTAGAACCTAATTATTATCAATAATTAATGCACAATGATGAGCTACAAGATTTTTTCAAAAGGGTAGAGATGACTCTCTATTTCATGACTATGAAGGGTATAACAAGTGGTTGTCGATGAAGTTTTGTAATTCTTGGCAATGGGGTATTGTAACTATTAGTAGTGTGTCATATTCAATATCACCTCAAATCTCATAGCAGGGGAAACTAGGCTAAAATGTGAAGGAGTCAAGGTAGATAAGAGAAGTTCAAGAGACTAAAAGACTTACATCAAGAAATACTTCAATAGAGGAGAACAATCACAAGTGGTCCAAAATTGGTATGATAGGTCTCTTTTTCCTCCACAATAGTCTATGATTAGTTATCATGTGATGGAGTATTTTACCCTAGAAGAGTGATATACTATTGTGGATGGATAGCATTTCCCCATTCTCAACAAGGTAAGTGCAAAAAGATGGGGGACCAAAAAGGTGGTATAAGATGCCACTTTTCTTTATGAAATAAAAAAAATCTAAACTTCGATGAGAAAATCAATATAGTTACACTAAAAATTTGTAGATGAGACAAGAAAAGGATTTTTATTACTCTTAATATAGTTTCTAAACTACTATTTTTTTTATTAAAAAATGGTTGAGATTAAGAGCCTCAAAAAGGGGGAGCACACAAAGTGGTCTTATTTTTTGCGAAAAACATAACATAGCATCTGGTATCCTCCCCCTAAAACGTAAGCTTTTTAAAAAATATTTTTAATCAATCCAGTGAGAAGTTAACTAGCACCATGTAGTTTATCTCATATTTTTCATCTTGTTTTATGAATGTATGATTTTTTACAAACTTTTGAAGTGGACACATACTAAAAACATGAAATTTGAGTGTGATCCCCTTAGAAATTATTAAAAACTAATCAAAAATCAAAACTTCTTAGAGGAATAGGAGATTGAAGTGATAACCCTTGTTCCCCAAGCAAGGAGACAAGGCTATTATGATGCTTAAAAAGTAAGATTGTTTATGAAAGTTAAGGTGATATGCAAAAAAAGATCCCCCCATAAGGTAAGCTACTAAGGTTACATGATGTGGAGAAACATAATGCATGAAGTGATGATGCACAAGGAACTCTTTAATTAATTAATTTGATTTTAAAATAAAAGGGGATAAAATAATAATGTCAACCTAATCTAAGTTATTTTCTAGAAGGGAAATATAGTTCATCATGAAAAATATTTGATGTCTTCTTGTATTGTCAAAAGTTGGAGGTTGAAGGTGGTTTTTTAATTTCTATGGTGATTCAAACCCACCCTAGTTTACAATTGGTAATATCACTTTAATATTTTAAATTGTACCTATAAGGAATTGGTAATTTCATAAAGTCTCTTCCTGAGACAAAACTACAATGTCATCGGATTGCATTGGAGATTGTATTTTGGATTCATCCACGAGTCATATTATTTTGAAGATATTAAAATTTGCTAATAAAATTTTATCTATTTATTAAAATTTTCTAATAAAATTTGATTTATTTGTGTCTATTATTTGTGAATGTTTATCATTGAAGATCATTCCATATTGAATGAAACATTGGGAATAAAAGGATTTTGGGTAAAAATTAATATATTCAAAGATGAACTAATTCAAGAGAGTATATAGTTGTGGAGCCCAATTCTCTATGATATGTGAAAAACTATCGAGCTTATCAACACATTATTGGTCAGTCCTATTCCTCAATTGAGTGCCTCAAATAAAGGGAAAATTTATATTTATTACAAATTTAATTATTTATATATCTCACTTAAGTTTGGCGATATCCATTCTTGGATAAAATAATTGTCAGATTACAAAGGGGGGGGGGGGGGTGAATCAATAATCCCTGATTCCAAAAACCTTAACAAATTTTCTCTGATTAACCCGGTAGCAGCTTGGTAATAAACAATTTACAAATTATCAACAATAGTAATTAAACTATAACAATCATTAAATCATTCACAACATTTAACACCAATATTTAATGTGGAAACCCAGCTTTGGAAAAAACCACTATGAGAATTGTGACCCACTAAGAAAATACTCTTCTGAAATACACCTAGTTAAGAGCCAATCTGGTTAAAGATTACAGTGCACATTGTTAGGTGTGACCCGGTCAAGGGATTTACCTCAAATTTGTTAGGATCTTCACCTTGTTAGGAGTGGCCTTATTAGAGGGCTTCAAACACTCTTTAGAATGTTACCTTTTTCAAGGATTTTACTATAAGACTATTAAGTCCACTCTGTTACAAATGAGCTAGTAAGAAATAGTAAATAAATTAACCTATAGATTTGCAACTATCTTTTCTCAATCAAATCCATGTACCCTCTTTTGTCTTCACTTCAATTCTTCATTATCCACTCGCTTCAACACTTCATCAAATCCTTCTTTTCCCACTTGGAATCTCTCTATTCCTTCTTCACTGCAATAGTTAGCAACCCTTCAACTATTCAGTTTTCCAACCATTTTTTCATACATGATGATCCTTTATATAGACAAATTTTTCCTCTTAATATCCTTTATTACATTTTTCTTTGGTCAATCTTAACAGTCCAATTCATTATACCTCAAATTTGGATCTCGGTTACACGTTTTCTTATCACCTAGGAACTTGAACTTTTCTAGGAAATTATTCCATCTCTTTTGCCTCTTAGATCTTGTCATAGATCTTCACCTTGAATTTTCATGTCCCTAAATCTTTTGTAACTAACTTTCTGCATCATCATGATCATCCAGCTCATCATAGCTAATCATTAAATGTCAATTCAATCCTTATTTAATATTTATTCCTTGCTCAGTGACCTCTATTTCAATTTTAGTTAACTGCACTTGGTGCCTAAACCTTTCCTTGTTGTTTGGTGCCTTTGGTTTCTTTTCCTAAATACCGAGTTACATATCTTGCTCGGTAGCCAAAACTCTTTTTCTTACCGACTTGTCAAATCTTCATCACCATGTTTTACTAACTTAACATAGTCATATGTTAGGAAGAAAATAATTATATCAACATAATTTAATCATTGTTCAATCTGTATCAGTTTCCCAATTAAGTTCTTCAACTTCTCAACATCTCATTTCTTTTTCTCCTTAACTCGTTCACCTTATATCATATACCGAATGATATGGCAACATAATATAAACTAGAAATCAATTGCTTGACATCAATGAAAAGATAATAACTGATCTAACCTTTCTACTATCATGTATTCCCCTTATCTTGGTTGGTCTTCATCATCTTCTCCATTAGATAATCAATCTTCAACATTACTATCATTTATAGTAACAATCTCCCTCTTTGGCATTGATGACAATAGTAACAAAGTCAGTGCTCAATTGATGATGGGACACTTCACTATCATTCATATTTTGTGCTCCCTCTAAGTAATAACTTCTTCTTTTCTATCCTTGATATTCCATCTATAATTTGTCTTTGTTTATTGTCAGTAGTAGTCTTCTTTACAATTTCCTTTTTAGATTGTGTCAGCTTTATCCTCCTTTATATATTTTCTCTCTTTTGATAAAATTTTCTTTTACATCAATTGACTTATTCATCTCCCTCTTTGAAAATAATGCCAAAGAAACATAAACTTCTCAGATTATACCTCAAATGTATAGATTTCTCATTGCAGTCATAAACTTCCTTTTTCACAACTTTAGGCTTCACCCACTAGTACATTTTGCACCATTTTTTGATGCAATATTGGTCCAAGTTTCTACCCAACATGGTCAAATAGTCAACCAACTAGTTCATCACTATTATCTATGTCAAAATATCAACCCATACCTGAAACGGTTGAATGATCGACTCCCATATTGGTCGAAAAAGAGGGAAATCTAGGTCGAAAATAACATTGGCATGTGTTCGCGTATTGGTCAATCTTTTGACCAATATAAATTAATATTGGTTGAAAACTTTGGTTGCTCCGAACAGGATGCCAAACTCATGATAGTCATATTTCAACCACAGTTGGTCAAAATATTTAGCGGCTTCAACCAAGATGCCAAACCCGCGATGCCACATTTTGACACAGAATGCTCGATTTTATGCCAGAGTTTCAACACAGGTGGGTCAAAATTTTGACGAAACGTGTAGTGTTTAAAAAAAAATTGAAGATAAATACCCAAAATAATCACCAACGACATCCTAATCAGTGATTAGTCTAGATATTTATCTTCAGGTGTCCACACTCATTATGCTGCTTGTTGCCAGCGGGTCCCTGCTTGTTCTATTTTCTAGACTGCTTTAGGCTCTAGCAATCCATCTGCTCTACTATGTGTGAAACTATGGGTTTTTTCATTTTGTTTGAGCTATTTGAGAGATAGGCTCTAACTGGTGATTCATGAATTGGTAGAGCTTCCTCTTAAACACCCACAACTCTTCAAATCTATTATGTCCATGAAGTCTTCAACACACACTTCCCACCACCACATTGATAGTTTGGCACATTGACAAGAGCCATCAAGCCTATATCAATAATGCATCACACCATCGTTACTACATATGTTATTTTAATATGATTATTTATATATGGAATACACCAAGGAGTATCATCATAAATATTAACCATTTACAATAATGAAAAGTAAACCTAAATCAAATAGCTCATTTTTTTATCAACATGTGGTCTCTGTGTATATGAAAAATGAAAGAAATATCAAGCTAAAATAAAATAGTGAACAAAATAGTATTCCACATAGAGTGAATGAAATATACCATCAAAAGAAGGTGAAAAAATGCTATCATGAAGCACAGACATAGGAAATAAAAAAGGGACAAAAGACAAGAAATAAGAAAAATCATTACGACTATAGAAAAATCATTTATACTATAATCAAAAAAAGAAACACTCTTTGTCAACAATTTTCAAAATCATTAGGACTGTAGAAAAATAATTAAGACTATACAAAATCAAATTTTAGAAATGGACGGTTATGATGCTTTTCCATTACAACAATTGAGCATTCATTATTTGGTATTGTGTATTGCATTTAAGTATGTCAACAATGTTCAAGAAATAAGAAAAATCATTAGGACTATAGAAAAATCAAGTTCTAGAAAATGACGGTTCTGATATTGCTTTGCCATTACAACAATTGAGCATTCATCATTTGGTACTTCTTGGTGTATTCCATTTAAGTTTCTTGTTGAATCCTCAAGTTGATTTGGCATTTTTAAGGTGATAGTAGAGGGCTCTGCATCAACAGTCTACATAATTAGACCTTTATTTTAAATGCATTTAACACAACAAAAAATTACAAAACTGAACCAATGGCATGTTTACAACAAAGAAATAGAATGATAATAATATGTTGAATATTCGATTATGTTTAATACATGCCAAAGGATCAGTAGGGGAGAGAGAGAGAGAGAGAGAGAGAGAGAGAGAGAGAAGAGGGTAATGACAAGGATATTGATGCTCCTCTTAGCCATTATCTTAGAAAAATGAGCAAGAAACCAAAAAAAATGATTGTAATTAATCTTTTTTGCTAATCATTTCTTTTTTGGTTTCTTGCTCATTTTTCTAAGGTAACGGCTAGTAAGAGAAGGTACATGAGTTATGTGCATCTCACTAGTTATAGATGGGCAACTATGGCACACTAGTATTTGTGAACTCCTATTAATCTACAAACTCTCATGTTAAACAACTAAAAAATAAAGTCAACATAGTTCTGTTAATCAGCATGTCCTTTGGTTTACTAGTTTACTTATAATCAGTATGTCCTTTGATTTACTAGTTTAATCTAGTTTAAGAATGGTTTGTTTCATGTTTGAATGTACCATTGAATGAAGCTTGGCTATATTAAGTACAATCTTAAGACTCGTGACTCTTCAAATTCTCTTGTTTCCTTCAGACCTCCAAACATGTGTACTATGATATTTCCTCCAACAAATGGACTTGTGATGATTTTCACAATGGTACATGTGTTAGAGGACTACTCAAAGTACTGATTATGAAAATCTGAATGTTCATCACCTATGCATATAAGAGTTGATCATAGAAGGTATATGCATAGGTGAAAAACATGCATATTTGACCAAGCAATACTGGGAGCTAGACCCAGCAACAAATAGATTTGTGGTGATTTTTACAATAGTACATGTGTTGTTGGGTAAGCTCCCAATAGCACTCAGGAAAATATGCATGTTCATCACCTGTGCATATGAAGTGGCTCTAATGGAAGATACAATCACTAAATTATGCATACTCCTTATTTTGTTCTGGGTTGATATTGTCAGACATGGTCTTTCTTGAATGGAATGACTCGTTACTTGATATTGTCAGACATGAGAGTTTGTAGATTACTAGGAGTTCACATTTTTATGGGAACGTATCATTCAATTGAGCATTAATGCCCATCTATATCTAGTGAGATGAACATAACTCATGTACCTCATGCTAGTGTGCTTGGATTAGACTAGACATTATCCAACCACTTGTGAGGGTTGTCACTATTATTAATTGGTGTAAAAGGAGGACCGCCTGTGTGTTATAGCACTTTATATAAATACTCACTATTTGGATAATGTCTAATCTAATGAAAAATAGTGTATACAAGGTATTTAAGAACACTAGCATGAGGTACATGAGTTATGTGCATCTCACTAGTTATAGATGGGAAACTATGGCACACTAGTATCTGGTAACTCCTATTAATCTAAAAAATCTCATGTTAAACAACTACAAAATAAAGTCAACATAGTTCTATTAACACAACCAAAGTTAAAATTAAATTATCTAAAACAAATGGTTCCTTAGAGGGATAGAGGAACACTTTGTTAAAGAATTTTGACTATTGTTTGTGAAAATGCCTCCAAGGAATGCAGGTACTGCCAGGGAGATCCAAGAGTTGAAGGAGAAGAACACAAGGTTGCAGGAATCTTACAATGCATTTTTGGCCAGGCTTGAAGGACTGGAATCCAATCAAAGAAGAGCAGCAGATGAAGGTGTTGATAGTGAAGAAGAGGAAGAAATCCATAAGGAAGGGGAAGGAGAGGAAGAAGAGGAACAAATAGATCTTGAAGATCCTATACTATCTAACTCCTATTACATCAACTCATGCCTTTATAGATTTAGGCTTATTACATGACATTCCATCAAATTCATAAAATGGACCATAAGTCCAATTACATTGATATATTCATGTTTTGATCTTTTAGATCCTATAATCTTTATGATCATTCTTCAAGAGCCATTCAAGTGACCCCTTTTCATGACTTTGTCAGGGTGCCCTACACCATACTCCCAATGATCAAATCAATCCAAGTCCCTTGGATTGGGAGTTTCTTTCATTTCCTCCAATCTCTATCCACTTCTTGTTGAGGACCTGCAAAAAAAGAGTATTCCATGTTCATGTGTTCTATGCCCCTGAAATCAAACATTATGTGCTAATGCCAAGCATTAAATATACCAGCCTTCATGTTTATATTCCCATAGGTGTGTGCAAAAACAACACTTGCATGGTGAACACTATCAAACTCTGGAAAACCTATCATAAAAGTGTTAGAAACAAAAATAAACAAGGTTTTCTTTACCACTAGTTTCTATACAACTCTCAGAAATGTGTACACTCTCCTCATTAGAAACTCCTTGAACTCTCTTAGCGAGTCCTCTATTCAGTCATTTCTTCTCTGACATAAGCCTTTTAATAGGCCACACAACCCTCTTCCTCATCTTCTTATGCCAACTTGTGGCTTCTTACTGCAAATTTGTCTTCAAGAGCTTTGACTCTTCACTCTCTAAGGTCCTTGTCACCTCTGAGACCTTTTCAACTTCTCATTCCAATGACATCCTCCTTGGCATGAAAACATGTCATATATGGATTTCTTCACAACCCTGTCTTCTATCTTTTCAATAGCAACTTTTAATGGACACTTGACTGTCCCAACTTGGATCCCTTCATCCATGCACTCATCCAGTTCATCAGCAACCTCAAAAATTCCCTTCTCTATCTTTGTTATCTCAACTTCTTAAGCATTTTCCTTTTGTGGCCCACACATCCTCATTGTCTTCTCAATCCTATCATCTTCATGAGTATCCTCATACTCTGACTTCTCTCTATTCATCTTCACATTCATCTCTATTCAAAAACACTTTATATTGTGTTCTACTGATTCTTCAATGTTTTCATTAGCATTCTCACCAATCTTCTATTCTATCCTTTTGTCTTTTGTCTTCCCTTCACTCCCCAAGAGTCCATTCCACTCCAAAATACCAACACTCCTTGTCAATGTCCATGAAACTTCTTCATCTTTCAAGGGCTACAACACAACTCTCCTTCCTCTATCCAAGAATGTGTAAGTGTTCTTTGCTCCATCATGGAGGGTACATTTACTTATCCGTCATGCTCTCCCAAGGATCAAATGAAAATCCACTATGGGAATGATGTCCTATGTTGGCCCAATGCTAAAGTGCACTTATGCTTGCTCTGTCACCTCAACTTGGTCTTCCACATTAATCCCATGTGCCCTATATGGCCTCTCATGTAGTATCCTTGGAAAATTTAACTTTTGAACCATCTCAATGGAAACAAAATTTGAAAACACACCATTTGAAACTATAACTTTACAAAATTTGTTTCTGCACTTACACTGTGTCTTGAATATGCATGGCTCCACAATGTACCTTGCATCCAAATCTGCATTGATGATCACCATCTTTTTTAGATCCCTCTAATGTCAGCAAAAATTTTCTCCACACTTCATCTACAATCTAGGATTCATTCAACTTCAAACCACCACCTTGGAACTCTCTTTAAAGGATAATTCAACTTGAAGGGTTCAACAAGGGATTCTAGGTCTTCAAAATCTCAGATTGTCTTCTCCCACTCTTCTCCTAGATAGATCCTGAAGAGTAGAGGACAATTAGGATATTCAAGGCTATGAAGAATGAGCAGCATAAGGTGAGGGGAGATATCCCTATGTATGATGGAAGTCTGAAAGAAGAAGAGCTTTTGGATAGAATAGCATCAATAAAGGAGGTTCTTCAATGAGGGGAAGAGGAGGAAGGACAAATTAGGTTTGGGAAGAAAAGTACAAAGGATTGAATAGGACAATGTTGCACAGTCCTAGAAATGCAGACTTTTGGGATTTGAACTATGTTCAAATAGGTACAGTCAAGTGTCCTATTGAAGGGCATTGAGTAAACAACCATGTTTAGATGTGGATGTCTAGTGGGTAGAAAGAACCAACTATCAAGGCACCATATTCCTAAAGTATAGGTTCAGACATAGACATCCAATGCCAGGACTGATTCTTGGGACAAGAATCCTATCAAAGGTGGTGAACATGGTGAAGGGGCACCTAGAACATCCAAAGACTACCAGGAGTCCATAATGACAACCATGCACCTAATGACATCTAAAGACATCAATTGGAATGTATTGGCACCTATAATGTCCTATAAGGTCATTCCATGCAATGCAAATGGAAAATATGTAATAAGTCTTAAAAGGCCTAATAGGCCTTAGGACCAAAATAAGAGCCTACGATGGTATTTGGTGTTACAAGTTTATAATAGTTTAGATTTGATTTTAATAATTCTTAATAAGTTCATTTGGGTCACATTTCAAAGTCTTAAGGCTTCATTATCTTTAAAAGTTTCAAAAACTCCAAATTTGTAATGTTGCAAATTCAAAAATTTGAAATGCAATGGTTATTAGAAAATGGAGGGAATTGGATTTTGTTATGTTTTAGTGCAAACTAATCCATCCAACTGATTGGGATTGGTTGGGGTAGTTTCTAGGAGTCCATCAAATATGCCAAAGTTTCATTGTATGACAGAAGAGGCCTGGTGTATGGACTATACTGAGTTTTTGATAAATAAACTTCTTTCAAATGCAATTTCCTTGAGTTCTTAGAGTGATTTTGGATTCATTTTGTCATTGTCTTACATTTCAATGCATTTGGAATAGTTATATATTGATCCTAGACCACATCTATGCATTTGTGAGGTTTGTATTTGTGTATTCCAAACTAAGCCAAACAATTAATAACTAACTATTATCGGTTTCATGGAGGTTGTAAACCGGTTGGAGAGGCTTATTAGAGCATGGACGTGTATGTTTGAGACACGGGGGAGTAAGGGAAGATAGAAGAATCAATAAATGCCAAAGAAATAATGTAACATACTTGAGTTTTTAATGAAATGTAAATTATTCTCCAATAGACCCTGTCACTACCCGTGAGGGTACAGTCAGAATCCTTATTGATTTATTTCTTCTTTCATGAATGGTATGAATAGAGATGGATTGGTGTAGTATGGTTATATATTTATACTGATTTTTTGATAAATAAACTTCTTTCAAATACAATTTCCTTGAGTTCTTAGAGTGATTTTGGATTCATTTTTTCATTGTCTGACATTTCAATGCATCTGGAATAGTTAGATATTGATCCTAGACCACATCTATGTATTTGTGAGGTCTGTATTTGTATTTTTACTCAACTAATTCTAACTGACAAAGTAGTTTCAGCCATTCCTTTAATAGTTTTGTGAATTTCTAATTGAATATGGTCATTCCATGACCTCTGACCACTATAACACATGGAATGATTGAGTATTAACATGTACTATAGTTCCCTAATCCATTAATGTAATGAGAAGGAAGAATGTTTGGGTGATCACCATAATTTATAGAGGAAACTTAATGAATTTGCTTGCTATGCTACAACAATAGCCATTTGGTTTGAAGGAGGAACATATATTATGATTTGGATCATCTTATAATGATCATCTAATGGTGAAACAACTACCTATTGGACCTAGAAGTGATAGGAGATAGGAGATTTAAGAAACCCTTGGATTAAGGGTTTAGAAGTGCTAAATTTGGGGATTTTGAGGTTCTCTATGGATTGAGCCCTATTCCTTTGAGGTTTATTCATTTTTAGACATTATTAAAGACTTATGAAGGTTTGGAGTCTTGGGAGTGCAAGGATTCTATGGTTGCTTTGTTATTTGGGGTGTTTTTAAGCACTTATGAAGCCATAGTGTGTAGACAGTCACACCTAGTCTAAAACAGTCCAAAGAAAGCTGACTATAGAAAGCTGACTGCCCTAGTTTTATGTCCAAAATGGTCTATAGATGACTGTCACATGATTTATTTCATATTTCTCCACCAAATGATCTCAAACCGGTCTCAATTGAAAGCTATGACTCTAGGTAGACTTCCTATGGAGTTAGATTTGACATTCCAATCCACACGAAGTCGGCAGAAAATAGATACCAATAAAAAAAATGTTAAAAACATAGTTTTCTCAATCTTGTTTGCAATATTTCCTCTTCCAACCTTACAATCATAAACCTAACACTAGTACATTTACAGTATAACATGATGCAGTGATTCCAAAATTTAGGGTTTTGCAAGTTCATCTCTGCAAGTTCATCCCTGAATCAAATGTATATAAACAATGATAAAAAAACATGTGAGAAAATACCAAATACATGATGCCCTAGCACATTGCTCATGGGCCCTAAGTAGGTAACCAATAAAACAATGCCAAACAAATGCAGAGTAAGGAAATCCTTACAGGAGGTCCTCCTTTTACACCAAATCATAGTGGCAACCCTCGCAAGCAGACGATCCTCCTTTTACTCTCACCAAATAACAATTCAAACAATTGCAGGCTCCAACTCCTTCGCGCGCTCCAAATTAAAAGAAAAAATATTTTTTATCTCATTTCATTTGGAGTGCACTCCAAATGAAATGAGATACAAAATCTTTTTTCCTTTTAAAGTTATGCCCGTGTTGGTCAAAATTTTGACCTACATTGTATTGGTCAAAATTTTGACACGGGCATGGATTAAAAAAAAGGAAGTTTTCCTTCTATAATCCGACCAACCTAAACCTTTTTAATTGATTGTCAAAAATTTTGGTAGAAAAATGAGGTCAAATGTAGTAGTGACCTAAAGAGTGAACACTAGAATCAACTCACAATATATATATTCTATTGAGTTCCTAAATTCATGCAGCATGCATCATGCCTTAATGAACATTAGATAGGGGAAGAACCCCTAACTTACCTGGGAGATACTCAAAAGCATCCTTCAGTAATGGTTATGTAAATATATCATCTATATGCTTTTTAGAATTCACATACTCCAATGTCACATGATTATCTTGTACTTGCTCTCTCAAGTAGTGGTGCTTAATAGATATAAGCTTTGTCTTTGAATACATCACAAGATTCTTTGATATGTTAATAGAACTGATATTATCACAATAAATTATAACTGGATAAGTGATCTCTTCATGCATACCTTCTAGTAGTTGTTTGATCCATACAATATTAAAAAATTCATAGTTGCAGTAACATATTTATCTTCGAAAGTAGACTGTGAAATAAAGCTATGTTTCTTGCTTAACCATGTCACTATTCTTTCTCTTAAAAATAAATCTCCACCACTAGTTCTTTTTATGTCATCAATATTTCTAGCCTAGTCAACATCAGTATATACCTTGAGATCAAAATCTCCTTTTTTTGTGCATCACAGACCAAAATCTTCAATCCCTTTCAAATATCTAAATATCCTTTTAACTACAAACAAATTTGTCTCCTTTGGATTTGCAGAAAATCTTGCGACTATACCAATAGAATGTGCAATATCAGGTCTATTGTGTACAAGATGTTTTAGTTTACCAATCATAGATCAGTAAAGTGTCTATTTACTTCCTTAGTGTCATCTTATTTTTATAATTTACAACCAGTAGCCATTGATGTTCCAACTGGTTTTGAGTCTTCCATATTGAATTTTTTTAGGATCTCCTTGATATACTTTAATTGTGTTATGTAGATCCCATACTTTACTTGTTGAATTTGAAGTCCAATAAAGAGTTTTATCTCTCCAATCATAGACATCTCAAATTCCTTTCTCATTTCTTCAGTAAATGATTTAGACATTATCTCATTACCACCAAATATAGTGTCATCAACAAATATCTCAACAATCAAAATTTCATCAGTACTATCATATTTTAAGTATAAATTGTTGTTATCACTAGTCCTTTCAAATCCAATCTTAACTAAGTAAGAGTGCAATCTTTCATACCATGCTCAAGGTGCCTGCTTCAATCCATATAGAGCTTTGTGTAGTTTGCATACCATATCCTTATTGTTTTTGTCAAAAAATCCATCAAGTTGTTCAATATAAACTTCTTCTTCAAGCATTCCATTTAGAAATGCAGACTTAACATCCATTTGATAAACTTTGAATCCTTTGTAAGCAGCATATGAAAGCAATATCCTTACACCTTCTAATCTAGCAATAGGTGAAAATTTTTCACCATAATCAATACCTTCTTCTTATGCATACCCTTTGTAGAATAATATTGCTATGTTTATGATCACATCTCCTTTCTCATTGAGTTTATTTCTGAAAATCCACTTTGTTCCAATCATAATCTTATCCTTGGGTCTTGGTACAAGTGACCAAGTGTTGTTCTTTTCAATATGATCAATTTCTTATTTCATTGAATTCATCCAATCTTCATTCTCTAGTACATCCTTCACTAATCTTAGCTCAAATTTAGAAATTAAACATGTGTTATCTTTCAACTTACTACTTGTCATGACTCTTCTGTTCTTGTCTCCAATTATTCTTCTTGGTGAGTGGTGTCTTCTCACATATTTTTCTAATACAGGTTCGGTAGAATGTTCATCAGTGTTTTCATCTCTCGGTGGAGGCTCATCTTTTTCATCAATTTTGGCTTGTTGCTACTCGGTTGTGTCAACCAAATTACCTTCCCAAACATAAAAAAAATCTTTTGTAATCCTCGGGTTTCTTTCTGCTATCTTATTCATTCCTTTCTACAAATTCATCAACTCTTACATTTTTATTTTCAACAATTTTATTAGTATCTTTGATCAAACATTTATATGTGTTTATCTTTGATGAGTAACCAAGAAATATACCTTCATCTCCTTTAGAGTCAAACTTTCCATTTCTAGAATCTTTCAGTATGTAACACCTACTTCCAAAATTTTTAAAATAACTTACATTCGGTGTGTGACCAAACCAGAGTTCATAGGGTGTCTTCTTTGTACCTTTCTTCAACTGTACTCAATTGAGAGTATAAACTCTAGTACTTATGGCTTCTCTCCAAAATGTTTGTGCAACCTTTTTGTCAATCAACAAAGTTCTAGCACAGTCAACAATGGATCTATTTCTTCTCTCATCTATCCCATTTTGTTGTGGAGTCTTCAATTTAGATACTTGTATTTTAATTTCATGTTCATTGTAGAAGATAGTAAATTTAACAAAGATAAATTCACCTCCTATATCAGATCTCAAACACTTCACTTGTTTTGTTGTTTCATTCTCAACTCTTTCCTTATACCACTTAAACATTTGAAATGCATCAAATTTTTCTTTTAGAAACATAATAGACATCATTCTTGAATAATCATCAACAAACAAAATGAAGTACTGATCTCCATAGTAGCTTTGAACTCTCATGGGACCACAAAGGTCTGTGTGAACCAATTCCAAAATGCCATGGTAGAGTAATATTTTCTTGAGAAACTAGACTTAGTCATCTTACCAATATGACATTCTTTGTACATAGCTTTATCAGGTTTAATTAATCTCAATAGTCCTCTAACTCTACTCTTCTTACAAGTACTTTGATCAAGTTATCAAAATTCACATGATATTGTCTCTTATGCCATAACCATACATTTCAATTTTAAAAAACAAGAAATTCTTTGCATCAGTATCAAGAATAAATAGATTACCTCTTGATTGTCCACCAGTCCTAATTAGATCTCCATCAACACCATAGATCTTAACCTTTCTATTCTGAACTTCCATTCAGTGGCTAGTATTGTTCAATTTTGCAATACTCAACAGATTATAGTTTATTCCTTTAACCCAATATGCATTATTACATTTCATATTTTCATTTAATACAATGGATCCTTTACCTTTCACATAACAAGGAGCATCATTGCCAAATCTAACAAATCCTCCATCATACTCTTCTAAGTTATCAAACTTTTTAATATCACTAGTCATATGATGTAAACATCCACTATCAATAATCGAAGGGTCTAGTTTACTTACATGAGAAACAAGTTATTTTTCATCTTCATACTTTTCTTCATCTTATTATTCCTTTATTGCAACATAGACAACTTTGTATCCTTCTTCGGTATCATCAGATTCATCATCGGTTATACCTTCATCTGCTAGGTAGCAAGACTTCTTACCTTTGTCCTTAAAATCTCTGAATCTTCGATGTTAGTTGTCTCTTTTCTCATTCTTAGCATTTATGTCATTGTCAAGACAACTAGATGCAATATGTCCAATATTATTACAAATGAAACATTTCAATGGTAACTTGCCTTTGTACTTTTCCTTTGCCTCTAGGTAGTCGGTTAGCAACTATTGCTTCCAATTCTTCCTTCTCTTTTTCTTCATTTAGAATACTATCATACTCACTTCCATATGAAATACTATGATTTTATCTTTCTCTTCTTGATGGTCCAATGCTTATAGATGACTTGAAGGCAACTTTAATGGTCGGTAGACTATATCACAATTGCTAAGCTCAAATGCAGTCATTTTACCGATTAGGACTTCAAGAGTGACAACATTGTTTGGTATAGATCTCAATTCCTAAATAGAAGATACTCTAATAGCATACTTAGAAGAAATATTTCTCAATATTTTACTTACCACTTCTTCATTAGTCAATGATCCACCAGCACCTCTGATGGAACTCACTACTTCCTTGATTCTGTTGCTATATTGTGTCATGTTCTCTTCATCCTTCATCTTCATTTCATCATACTTTCCTCTCAGACTATCAAATTTAGATTTTTGTACATGCTGATCCCTCCCATATATAAGTGTAAGTCTATCCCACATCTCTCTTGAATTAGCACAATCCTTAACGTCACTAAATTCAACATCGAAGAGGGAAGAGGTAATCTCTATCGTAACTGAGTTGGGTTCATGTTTTTCTCTCATCTGATCAACTGTCAAAGGTCTGGTAGGTGTTGGAGTGTAGTCATTATCCATTAGATTTAGTTCATATTCTCCAATCATAGATATATATAATCTCATTCTACTTTTCCATGTAGAGAAACTTTCCTTGTTCAACTTAGGTACTTCTCTCCTATACATCTTTGGATATTTTACTCAAGTCTTATAAACCTATCTCTTTAGAGTACTTAGCTCTAATAATAATTGTTGAATTATGGAGAGGGGGTGAATCATTAATCCCTAATTCCAAATACCTTAACAACTTTTCTCTGATTAACTCGCTAGTAACTCAGTAATACATAGTTCACTATTTACTAACAACAATAATTAAACTATAACAATTAGTAAATCATTCACAACATTTAACACCAATATTTAACATGGAAACCCATATTTTGGAAAAACCACTGTGGAAATTGTCACCCACTAAGAAAATACTCTTCTGAAGTATGCTCAATTAAGAGCCAATCTGGTTAAAGATTACAATACACACTGTTAGGTGTGACCTGCTCAAGGGATTTACCTCAAATCTGTTAGGATTTTCACCTTGTTAGGAGTGGCCTTGTTAGAGGGCTTCAAACACTCTTTAGAATGTTACCTTTTTCAAGGATTTTACTATAAGACTTTTAAGTCCACTTTGTTAAGAGATTTCTATGTTACAAATGCTAGTAAGCAACAGTAAATAAATTGACCTATAGATTTGCTACTATATTTTCTCAATCAGATCCTTGTGCGCTCTTCTTTCTTTACTTTAATTCTTCATTATCCATTGGCTTCAATAATTCATGAAATCCTTCTTTTCCCACTCAGAATCTCTTTGTTCCTTCTTCACTACAACAATCAGTAACCCTTCAACTATTCAGTTTGCCAGGCATTTGTCCATATAGGATCATCCATTATATAGATAAATTTTGCTTGTTAATCTCCTTTATTACATTTTTCTTTAATTAATATTAACCATCCAATTTATTATACCTCAAATCTAGATCTTGGTAATACACTTTCCTATCACCTAGGAACTTGTTCAATCTCTTTTTTCGCTTAGATTGTGTCATAGATCTTCATCTTGAATTTTCCTATCCATAGATCTCTTGTAACTAACTTTCCTCATCATCATGATCATCCATCTCATCATAGCTAATCATTAAATGTCGATTCAATCCTTATTTAATATTTGTTCCTTTCTTGGTGACCTCTATTTGAATTTTGGGTAACTTCTCTCAGTGCCTAAACCTTTCCTTGTTGTTTGGTTCCTTTGCCTTTACCAAGTTACATATCCTGTTGAGTAGCCAAAACTCTTTTTCTTACCAACTTGTCAAATCTTCATCACCATGATTTACTGACTTTACATAATCATATGTTAGGTAGAAAACAATTATACCAACATAATCTAATCATTGTTTGATCTGTATCAGTCTCCCTATTAAGTTCTTCAACTTCTCAACATCTCATTTCTTTTTCTCCTTAACTCATTCACATTATATCATATACTGAAAGATATGGCAACATAATATGGCAACATAAAAAGTTTTGAAATAATCCCGCTCTGCAACTTGGGCATGATTTTGAAATTCAAATTTTCCCTTGCATGGCGGACACTTCTAGGGAGGAACCCCCTCCCCCTCCCCCTCCCCCTCCCCCTGGTGACCCTCCATTGTCACCACGCGTTCAACCCTTTTCTAACTCTGTCGATGTTCCATGGTGAGAGGCCTTGGATTCTCTGCTTACCTCTGGGCCCAACCCAAACTAAAAAGGTGCGCTTGTGGGGACCCAAACTGTTGAGGCAGATTCTCTTTATTGTATGACTAGCATTACAGATGAAGGCACGAAAATCCTCCTTCTTGATTCCATTGTTGATAGAACTATGGCGGAGTTTCATCAAGCCCTAGTTGGACATTTTTTTGATTTCAAACCTACCATCGATATGGTGAGGAAATGGGTTGGAGGCAACTGGAAGCTGAAGGGTAGTGTGGTGACCTCTGTGATTCTAGGTGGTCTTTTTTTGTTCAAACTCATGGTGGCAGAGGACCTTGCCCTTATCCTTGTGAGTTCATGGCTGTATGGTAAGCACCTCCTCACTTTGGCTAAGTGGAAGCCTGGCTTCAACCATTTTGTTGACCTAAATAAGATGGCCCCTGTTTGGATCCAGCTATCGTGTCTCCCACTTGAGTTCTAGGATGAATAGGTCTTTTGGTCAATAGGGAACTCCTTTGGTCATTATATTGCAGCTGATCTGATCACCCTCTCCAAATCTCATCTTGTTTTTTCTCATTTCTATGTTAATGTACCCATTAACAAGACACTCCCAAACTTTGTTGTCCTTAAGTCCAAATTGGGGAAATGGTCTCAGGTCATCATGTATGAGAATGCAACCCTCTACTATCAAGATTGTAATTCTAAAGGGCACACTAGGAAGGATTGCAAAGCTCCTAAGTTACCAGAGCCAAAACTTAAGGGCGTTGCTGCTCCTTCCCCCCAAAGACCACAAATGTTGCTGCTCTACAGCCCTAGGTTGCTGCTGCTCTACAGACCCATGTTACTAAGGTTGATCCCCCTATGTTGGAGGTGGTCCCCTTGAGTATTCTACTAGAAGAGGGAGAAATACCCATGGGTGGAGTCTCTAATGAGGTGGGAATCTTCCCACCTGATAGTGATTCAATTGATAAGCAAGACCAAGTCGACCCGATGGCCATGGGTAATACCAATGTGTGGCTTAAAGCACCGAAACTGGTGATCAGCCCAATGATGGAAGTGGTCCTAAATACCTATGATATCAACCCTCAAAAGGCTATTTGTAGCACCTTGATTAAGCCACCTGAGGTTGTGGAAGGCAGAGATGGGGAATGGAAAACCCAACACAAGAAAACAAGGAATAAAAAAATTAATGTGGGTGTGAACAAAAAACTAGGACGTCCATCAGATGGGATAAGAAGACACAGGAGCACAACGAAGGAGATTTTTGTAGGCTAGCAGCAAACCCTTGACCTCACACCCAAAGATAAGAAATGATTGTTTTCTCCTAAGAAGATTCGGGGCTTAAACAACCCACAGAAACAACTTGTTGTTAAGTAGTATATTGTTGATTATAAAGTAGAAATTCTCATTATTGAAGAAGTCAAAATGACCTATTGTAACTTTGATTCTCTTTTGGGATGGCTATGGCCTGGAGCCATGTTCTTTTATTCTGAGCCTTGTGGGGCTTCTGGGGAGATTGCTACCCTTTGGAACCCTTCTAAAGTTAATGGGAATGCCCTCAATTTCTCTCACCACCATCTTGTTGTTTCATTCACCTCCCCGACGACTACCTGGCACTGTTTTAATATCTATGCTCCTAATTCCCATTAGGGAAGAAAGGATTTTTGGGAGGATCTTTCATCCTCTTTTCTCCTCCTCTAGGGCTCTAATTGTTTGGTGGCAGGGAACTTCAACTCCCCTCTATTCCCTTCTAAAAAATGAAGGGGTATTGTGGATTTTACTGAAAGCATGGGGGACCTATCCAACTTTGTCAGGTTGAATGGGCTTCGGTATGTTGATCTTAAAGGTAATCCCTTCACCTAGACCAACAATAGGAAGGGCAACCACTTGATTCAGGTGTAGTTGGATAGGGTCTTAATATCTTCTTCTTGGGACTTGGGTCCCTCCTGCTCTCTCTCTACCCTCCCTAAAACCACCTCTGTTCATAATCCTCCTCTGCTCAAGTGGATGGATGGAAAGCACTCCTACCCTACCCCCTTCAGATATAAAATTATGTGGACTTTGCACCCTAATTTCAGGGATAGGGTTCAACAATGGTGGTCTAGTCCGATCAAGGGTTCTGCTATGTTCAGAGTGGCCTCTAAACTAGAAATCATTAGGGGAGCTGTTAAAGGTTGGATTAAAACCACCTTTGGTGATATCTTTCATAAAAAGAAAGCTTTGAATGAGAAATTGGAAAACCTCCAAGGGCTGATGGCTATTGGAAATTTATCTCCTGAATTACTCAATGAGGAAGAAGGGGTTAGGAAAGATTGGAAAGATACTCTGGCTAATGAGGAAATTTTTTGGAAGCAGAGGTCCAGAGTGTTGTGGCTCAAAGAGGGAGATAGGAACTCTTCCTTCTTCCATCAATCTTCCTGCAAGCATAAGAGGTGGAATACTGTCAGCACTCTTAAGGATAGTAGCGAGAATGGGATCTCTAACCCTCCCTTGCTGGGGAATCTAGCTACGGACTACTTTGTCAACTCCTTTGCTAACATGTATAGTGGTAATTCTGAAACCCTCCAAAATTAGCTTATCTCTATTTTGCCAAAGGTGATCATCGACAGAAATAGCAACTCCCTTCTTTCAAGAGTCACTGATGATGAAGTCTATAATGCTGTGTTCTCCATGAAATCCTTCAAAGCCCCTGGCCTTGATGGGTTCCCCCTAGATTTTTTTCAAGATTTTTGGGACATTGTTGGGTATGATGTGATACATGCTGCTAGGGATTTTTTTAGAACTAAGAAAATTCTCAAATAGCTCAATGACACTTTCATTGTCCTGGTGCCAAAATGTGTTAAGCCCAAAACTATGGATGATTTTAGACCCATCAACCTTTGTAACACATTATACAAAATCTTCTCTAAGATTATGGTCAGCGGACTCAAACCCCTTCTCAATAAAGTTATTAACCCCAATCAAAAAGGGTTTGTTCCAGGTAGACAAATTTTGGACACTGCCATCACTACCCATGAGATCCTGCACTCTATCTCTCACAGCAAGGCTACTGGTATGGCACTTAATCTTGACATCTCTAAAGCCTATGATAAAGTTAATTGGAACTTCCTCTATAAGGTTCTTGCCTCCTTTGGGTTCTGTCAAGACTTCTTAACTTTGATTAAAGCCTACATTGAAACTGTCAAATTCTTGGTGTTGTTCAATGGAAAACCAAGCACTAAATTTTCCCCTACTAAGGGTCTCCATCAAGGGGATCCTCTATCCCCCTATCTTTTTATCCTTCTTGCTGAGGTTTTGGGTCGTAACATGATGCACCTGACTTAAGTTCAAAAAATTGAGTGAATCAAACCTGCCTCCAACCTTCCCCCTGAAGTCCTACATCAGTTTGTGGATGACACTTTCTTCTTCGGTACCTCCTCAGTTCTTGAAGCCAGGACATGGAAATATATGCTTGATATTTATGGTACTACTTTGGGACAACACATAAAATATCATAAAAGGAAAATATTCTTCTTTAATATTGAGTTGATGGTCCAATCTAAGATCCTGAGAATTATTGGCTGCCAGGTTGATTCACTTCTTGCGACTTACCTTGGTCTCCCTCTTACTATCAAAGAAGTGAACAATGAGTTTTGGAAATCCATCCTTGAGTGAACTCAAAGGAAGCTAGCTGGTTGGAAAGGTAAACTTCTCAGCAACGCTAGTAAGCTTCAACTTCTTTCTGCTTCTCTTCAAGGAATTCCTGTCTATTTCCTTTCCATTTTCAAAATTTTTGGTGTCATGGCTGATAAGTTGGAAAAGATTCATTGCACCTTCCTCTAGTCAAGGTCTAAAGAAAAGAGAAGACTTCCTTTGGTTAGCTAGGAGAAATTCTGTCACCCTAAACATATGGGGGGCCTTGGACTAAGAAGAATTAACAACCTCAATAGAGCCCTTCTATCCAAGTTGTCCTGGAAAATGGTTTCGAGTTCTATTGTCTGGTGTAAAATCATGGAGGCAAAATACCTTGATGGGGGATGCTTTTGTAAGCTCTTTATGGAACAAGGGCATCCAAGAGGTTCCAAAATTTGGAACAATATCCTCAAAAATAGAAGTATTATGGAGAAAGGAACTCTTTGGCAATTAGGTAATGGCAGGGACATAAGGTTCTGGGAGGATCCTTGGCTTCCTGATGGTATTCTTTCTGCTACTCATTTCTCCCAATTAAGAAGCACTCTTACCCAGGGAGTGGGCAGCCTGGTCTCCAGTTTCATAACTAATGGTAGATGGATTGATATTACCTCTTTCCTAAGGGACAAATTGGATCTCCTCAATTTGGCTGCTAACCTCATTACCTTAATCCATTCTATCTGCATTCCCATTTTTGACAGACCTGGTAGACTCCTTTGGTACCATACCCTTCATGATGGCTTCACTATCAAATCTACCTACAATCAGCTAACAATGGCTCTTGATGACACTACCTACTAGAAAAAAGTGTGGTAACCACAGCTCATCCCTAAGGTCAACTTCTTCTAGTGGATGGTGCTACATGGGAAAATTATTACTCTGGACAACCTTACTAAGAGGGGGTTTAATCTTACCAATAGATGCTACTTATGCAAGAAAGAAGAGGAAAATATAAACCACTTATTTATTCACTGTGAATTTGCGTCTGAGGTGTGGCAAAAATTTTTAACTCGCCTTGGCATCCAGTGGACTCCTAATAAAGGTATAGGTGATCTATTCTATAACTGGCTCTCTCCCTCACACCACCCTCTGATAAAGATCTTATGGAACCAGGATCTACCTATTTTTTGCTAGTCCCTTTGGAAGGAATGCAATAATAGGATCTTCAGAGATACAAAGTTGAATAGAGTGGTGGTGTTTCAAATTGGACTGAGATTGCTTCAGGAAAGCTTACTTGTCACCCACTGGAAGACTCCATGTTTTCCTCCTTCGACCTAGGATCACAAGACTGCTATGAATTAGGGATTGGGTAAGGGGTTTGCCAAGTTTGATGGCTCCAAAATGGCTGCTCACAATGCTACTATCTGGAATACCCCCCTTGTGACCTGGCATAAGTTGAATTTTTATGGGTTGGTTTGCAATCTGCTACAAGTTTGTGGGGGTGTCATTCATGATCATAATGACTGCTTATTGGTGGCCTATGTTGGACCCCTTCAAAACCACATTGTCAACCAGGTGGAAGGCATGGCTCTCCTCTGGGGACTGAGAATTGTTGTGTCCATTGGCTACACCAACATTGAAGTTCAAGGTGACTCCAAAGTCATAAGTGATGCCTTCAAGGGTGATTGTAATGCCGGCTAGAAAGTGGACAATATTTTGAGAGATATTCAAGGCATTATGGATAGCTTGCATAGGGTTACCATCAAGCACATCTACAGGGAAGGAAATGCAGTTGCTAACGCCATGGCTACTACCGGTCTGCAGATGGAGGGGCTTAGATGTTGGAGAGCTGTTAGTCAGCTACCCCAAAACACTCAAGACCTACTAAGGTGGGAAATGAGAGAAACTATTTTTCAAACTCATGATGGTTAAAAAGGAAAGCTTGGGTGGGATGCCTTGTGGTGGGGCTGGGTGCCAGTGCATTCTTACGACAACTTTCACAAAAACTTTTAACTACCACATGGATCACTGGGGGTGTAATTCTAAGTTTGATATGGGTATGAATTGGCTGATGTGGCTGGTGGTCATGAATTGGGCTTCTAAAAACAATCATTACATCAATTGGACTCGAGGCAATAAATCTTCGGAGGCTGGTGAAAGATACAACACAGATTTTTCATAGAATAATTATTATTATAAGTGTGGGTTAATGTGTACTTATCACATTTTAACCATGGTGGCACTCATGGCTAGGCTTTATGAACTCCAAGACACTCAAAGCCTTAATCACTCTTTGCAAGTTGTCATGACTTCTAAACCCCTTTCCGGCTTTCCTTTCAGCTTTAGTAACCTGTGTTGTGGGTTTTTTTGTAGAGCCAAGGCTGGTAAGAGAAATCATCCCTTGGGCTTCTCTCTTGTTTTTCTCTACAGACATCTTGTTTGGAAGATTATGGGTGGTGATAGAAAAATAATCAAGTCGGACCGAATTGAGGATGAGTTCTCCTCGAATCCCATGGTTATGTACTTCTACAAGGAGGGAGGTATTATGTAGTTCATGGAATGCCTCCAAGGCCATGATGAGATGATCTCTAGATAGGTTTCCAAGACCTAAAATGATAGGCAAGTCACCATCAATGGCATCACCTTCCAGGTCAATGAAGAGGTTATTGGGCAGGCTACGGGTAGGCCAACGACTAGTAGGAAGTGGAAAAAGATGGCTAAGACCTAGGTGAAGATGAAATTTGCACAATTCTTCAAGGATGGTCCCACCCCCACTCTGATAAATGGTGGCTACACTATGACAAAGCTCCCAAATTTTTGGCCTAAAATGTGTAAGCTCATGATGAAGTACTTTACTCTGGAGGGCTCATTTGGTACATTTTATAACTATCACCTCCCCTTCCTAAATCATTTCCATCACAAGTTGTTAATTTCTTTTCCTTTCTTCCTACTGTACTCATTAGAAGCTAATGTGAAGACTGTTAATGAATCCATTTCCCTCAGTGAAAACCCTGTTTATCTTCATCAGGGCCTTATCCTTTGCCTTTATAACTTTCACCGTGCCCTTTGCCCTGCTCCACCTCCACAAGTTTCGCACACCTCTCTTCATCCTGCGTCGCCTTCAGTTTCCCTTAACCAAGGCATACCCACTCCCACTAAGTCTAAGTGTGATACGATCCCTGCTTCTAGCCCCTTGTCTGCTAAAACCCAACCCACCCCTAGCTCTCTGAAGCATTCCCTTAACCTGGGAGATGACTCTCTACCCCCTCCCAAGAAGCAGAAAAAGATTGTGATTAACCTAGATTGTGGCCATGCTTAAGGTAATGCATGCCTCTAACACTACTCTTTGCCTTCTCAATGAGAAGGCCACAGAGGATACGGAAGCTATTAAAAGTAACTGAGAGCTCTTCAGTTTCCTTAATGAGGAGTGGGCTGATATTCTATTGTCAAAGCACTTATGGACTAGAAAATAGCACCATGGGTTCTCGTGAGCAGGAGGATGGAGAGTTTTTCTGGTTCCTTGCCTCCTTTTTGGTTTGTCTATGTTTACTTATGTATGCTTTTTACTTTGGTTTGGGTTTTAAGCCCTGCGTGGCACCTAGCTTGGTTAAAGCTGAACTTTTTCAAAACTCTCGTTATGTGATGGTGCTTGTTTTTTTGCTTCTTTGTTTTTTATCATGGTAGACTCATGTCCTTCATGTTTCTTTCTCTCTTTGGTGATTAACTCTCTATTAATTCCTTAGTTAGCCTTTTTTTCTATGGGTCAGCACCCTTTTTTGTTGCTGCTATTTTCAAAAACATAATATAAACAAAATATCAATTGTTTGACATCAATGACAAGACAATAACTGATCTGACCTTTCTTCTATCATGTATTCCTCTTATCTTGGTCGGTCTTCATCATCAGTTTCATTCGATAATAAATTTTTAACATTACTATCAGTTATAGTAACATTGATATCATTGATGATACATAAAGTGAAAGGAATGATTTATATATTTCTCTCATGACCAACTAATTTTTTTTCCAAGATTGGTTACCTTTTGGAACCAACTAAGAATAGTTGGTATCACTAAGAATAACAAATTTATTCTACTATAATCTGAATGTGATCCTTGGTTGGGTTAGATCATATCAATTTGTAACAATAATTTGAGCAGTTTTAATTCGCATGTGGTATATGATTAATCCATTCCAGAATTATTACTGGAGATGAGAGTATTAACATGTTGAAGGTAATATTTAGAAACACCACAAAAGATAACTCAGTATTAGGTGTTTGAAGCAAGTTCTTACTGTAGTATAAAAAAAAGACAAAGAACTATTCATATTAAGGTTGATCTTACCACTTGTTTAGGTACCCAAAAACACTGACGGTAGAAGGTAAGACATCATTACTTCTTGTGATATTTCTATCTTGGTAGCAATATCAAAATTTGACTTACTATGGAAAATATCACCTACTTATCATTGGTTCGTGTTGATATTGAACTATTATACATATTTAGAATGTTGAATTGACTAGTGTGCTTATATGATACCCTTGTTCATACCCCAACTAGGATCACTCCATACTCACTTATTTATAGTGTCGAGGTTGTCTTTCCAATCGAGTTTAAACTACCATCTCTACATATCTCCTAAAGGACTTCATCTTAGATGATGACTATTGTGTAGCAAGGCTTACTCAGTTGAATCTTCTTAATGAACAACATCAAAAGGCTTATAATCATCTTTATATCTATTAGAATAGACTTAATAATTACTATCAAAAGAAATTAAACCCTCAATATTTTAAGGTAGGTGATTTGGTCCTTAGAGAGAATCACAGAAATTAGCAAGATCGAGACAAGATAGGGAATTTTGAGCCTAACTAGACTAGTCCATATGCTGTTGTTGCTAAATATGGGTCAAGGGCCTACTAGTTATCTACTTCGAAAAAGGAAACCCCTCATTTATCCCCTTAATATACTACATCTCAAGGGGCATTATGCCTAATTTGTGGGAGTGTACCCCACTTTTAAAAAAAATAAAAAATAAATAGTAAAGAGAAACAAATCATCCTATGGTAAAAAATACCTCTGGTGGTACCTTGCACAAATATATGTGGTGAGAACCTTGGAATAGGAACCACATGTAAGAGTAGTTCCATTATCCCTCAGGATCTTGTTCTACTTCCTTTCATGGTATCTATAGTTATCATATTTCTCCATCGTCTCTCTTCCATCCATCTAATCACTTTGGATTTCATCCCCCACCCCCATTATTTCCCAAATTCTTAACATGCTCAAGTGTTCAATAAGATATCAGTGCAGCTCTAACCTTTATATAGCTCCCACATTTATCTTGGTCCTTTGCATATAGGTCAGTTGTGTCTTGTATATTCCTAGTTTTCTTAGCAATTATTGTGTTGTTTGAATATAAATATCATTCACGTGTCATGAAAATCATGTCTCATTCAGCTAGTACTTCAAAAACCATCTTAGAGAATATTTGTCATCTAGTATGTCCCAAGTGTCTTTTGTCTTCTAATTTCATTAGATATTTATCCCACCATCAATCCACATAGGATTTATCCTTCCTCAAGTTAGACACATTAGGTCTAGTCCATTTGTCATCCCTTTTGGAAAAATATGTTTCGTACACTCATGTTGTCATTTATGCTTTTAAATTTTTGTTTATATTTATTTGATCACTATTGTTTTATTTATTCACAATCACCACGATACTTTATATCATGGTGTTCTACGAGTATCTCCTTACACTTGTGGTTTTTATAGCATTGTATCCACAAAAATCCCTTGGGGTTCTTGTGTGATGTTGGTCTAACATTTTTCTATTTCTTGTACTAGTCATGCGTAGTACCCATGGCATAACCTTTGGTCCTCATACTCTTCCTAGTTAAAAGTGTTACTTATATGTTTACCCATCTTCAAGGTTTCATAATCTCCATGATCATTTCATTACCATTTAACTTTATTTCACCTATCATCTTCCCCTACCTATTTCTTTTTCCTAGTCATCCATGATTAAGAATGTGCACATATTTTTAATTCTTTTATCCCTCTTTGGATAGAGTCTTAAGAAAATGAGTCCCAGAGAACTTTTATTTTTACTTAGTTCATTTGCATCACATTATTAGTTAAGTTCATTTGAAAGTTCATTTACATTCATTTGTATTGTAAATTAGATTGCATTTACATTATCTTACATTGCATTCTAATTAAGTTCATTTTTATTTGCATTATCATTTCATTCATTTTCATTTTCACATTTCACATATTGCATTACATTCTCATTAAGTTCATTTTCAGTTTCATGTCATTAAGTTTATTTTCATTGCATTCTCATAACATTCATTGTCATGGAATTCCTATTAAGCTCATTCTCATTTCCACCCTCATTAGGTCATTTCCATTATCATTTTCATTACATTCTGATTAGTACATTTTCATTAGTGTTAGTCTATTTGCATTACATTATCATTCATTCATTTACATTACATTTTGTACCATCCTAAAAATTTAGCCATGTATGGGTTCCAACATTTATTTCATGCTCTCTGATGCTCATCAGACCTTTAAATTAATATTATTTAAGTCTTTTGTTAATTCAAATTCACCAAATATTGTTGTGATCCCTTATTTATAAGAATTCTCTATTATTTCTCCTCTTCAATCATTTATTAGCTTATATGGGCCCTATGCTATCATTTGTGGCCTTTGTACTTCTTCTAGGCCTCAAAATTAGCTATGCCTCCTAATCTACAATCTATCACATCTCCTCTACCCCTATTCAATTTTTGCATATGTTTTAAGATATAGGATGTCCCAGATGCTTTGTACCCAAATATAGGATACCCAAATTCCCTAGAACCCCATAAAGGGGCCTAAATTTGAATCAGGACCCCATTTTAATCTTTTTGTGGGAAAATAGATCTTTTGGTTGGCCTAACTTAATTTTGATTCCCAAAATGCATGAGAGTTATATAAACACCATGTTTCTCTTCATTTTGCATATCAAATCTACACTCAAGCATTTGGAAATAAAGTGAATTAAATATTTGAGGGAAATCATCCATGATTTAGCATTTCTTCAAGAATCCAAGTCTTCAAGCCTTCATTCTTCTCCTTCATCAAGGATTGTGGAAAAATATAACATTCATGGTGCAAAATATTATCTTCCATGATTTTATTTGAGGTTTTGTGTGGAGAAAAAGTTTATTGAATTAACACTTTTTATTACATCAAAAGAAGCACTGCATCATCAAGGTATGAGGTAACTTACAATTTAGATGTGGCTTCTATTTCATATAAGCAATTTTTCCTTTTTGCAATTTTATTAAATTTTAAGGTTGATTCTTAAATAATGATTTGACCAAGACAAACCCATTTCAACCCAACCTTTTCCCAATTTCTCTATGTGCATAATAGGTGGCGTGACTGTGAGAACTATTTTGGAAAGGTCAAGACTTGTCAGGTCTGCTATCAAAATTATAAACAAAGTTATAGGGTACAAGGTGACTCGGATGCCTTATTCCTAGGTACATAATATCTTGGATTACCTGTACAACAAAGAACCAACTCAAATTCAAATCATAGGTTTCTACAGATCTTTGTTTTCCATTTCAAGTCATTTCGGGCGGTTTAATATTTTTTCTCAGTTTGTTTTTTGCAAAAATAGTTGCATTGCCTTATTTATCCTTTTATTTCATATTATCATATTAAATTGCCCTAAATCCAATAAATCATTTCCGAATACATTATCAACAAAGTACCATTGACCCATTCAACACTAGAGAGCTACTTTATCCTATTGGGTCATCTTCCTTCTGATTGTGCATTAGGGAATTGGATCTATCCTTTGCTTCCCATTTCCTATTGTTTATTTTGGTGAACCTGGCTAATAGTATTTCTACCTGTGATTTGGTGTTTAGATCTTATTTGCATGCATTTCATTATTTCATTTTATGCATTCATTAGTAAAATAAAGGACATAAAAAAAAATGCATATTGTTGTCTATCATTTGATGCATTTAGAGACCTAGTTTATTCTTGCAAATTTGTTTCCATATTTTTAAAATAATAAAAATTAAAAAACATTTTATTTCATGAATTATTGTTATAAATTATTTCATTTATGTTGTTTCATTTCATATAGATCCTTTCCTTCCTTATATATCCACTTGCATTGGAAAAGATATAAAAATACATACATTTTGCACATATGGTTTGTTTATAATAAATATTTTGTATAGATTAATTTTATTTTTCTATCCTAAGGACCCTCCTTATGATGACATATTGAGGCAAGACAATAATACTTATCACAATGATCTCCCTATTTAGGATGAACTATTAGAAGATCATATGTTAACTATTCTCCTGATATGCAGCTCCCCATGATGGTACCTTAGTGAAATACATTGATAATATAGAAAAAAATGGTATAATTGTTTGATCCCTTAAGGATACTTTACATTTTATTCATCCCAATGTTTTTCCCTTTACAAATGAAGTGATAAAAATTAATGATCCTTCTCCTAATCTGTACCCCCTTTGTGAGGATATTTTAGAGAAAAAGGAGGATATTATAAATACCTTTCTTAATATCACCTTAACTTCATTAAATGGCATCCATTTTAGATGAAGCATTGAAGGAAATCCTTAATCCCCATTCTAAAGATTTTCCTACTTGTAAGGATACCTTGGAAGAAGAGGATAATATCCTTACCACTTTTCTTGATTCTCTCCCTTCTAATGATCCTAATCATGTTAATGTTGTCAATGTTTTGGGTAGTGAAAATCTCAAGATTGTTTTCCATCTTCGTCAAGATACCCATCTACCTCAAAATAAAGCTATCAATGGTAAAAGGTGCTCAACAACCTAACTATCATATGATTTATCATACATATAACACAATAAAAATTATAAAACCTACCAATTCAGTTGTTCATCCTTCTCTTCTCTCTTCTCAACCAATGCTTCCTTTTGCATCTTGTCTTTCTCAAAATCTTGGAAAATAATATGATTTAGTAGAACAACTTCATACTACTCCTGCCAAGATATGCCTTTGGGAGCTTCTTCAAACCTCATCTACATAGTGTGAAGTGTTACAAAAATCCCTAAGAAACATGTTTGTTCAATCTCCTATGAAAACCAATATAACTTCCATATTGGAATATATGAATGCAACCAACACCCAGGCTAAGATTTTCTTTTCTCAAGATAAGTTGCCTTCTAAAGAGAATCAAGAACACAATGACTCGCTTATGGTTTCTATCATCATCAATGGTAATCTCATTCAAAGATATTTAATTGGTAATAGATATGGTCTTAATGTGTGTAATGTTTATTTTTTGTATAAAATTAAGGTGGATATTTCATTAATCAAACTTGATTTTAATCCTATATGTGGCTTTGACAATGTCACTACAAAAACCTTGGTCATTATAACTTTACCTATGAAGGTTGGTCTTGTCACTTTACCTACTCCTATTTATGTCATTCCTAGTGATCTTATTATATTCTCTTAGGACAGCCATGGTTACATTCCATGCAATACTTCCTTCAAAGCTTCATTCCAAAGTGAAGTTCATCTCTAACAACATCATGTATACCCTTTTTGTTGATGATTTAAGTTCCAAAATTTATTACAAACTGAATCTGATTCTCCATCCATTCCTACACCATTTCAATAAAATATATCTTCTTCTCCTAAATATACTCCTCCTTGAAGTGCCCATTTAGAAGATGATTCAGGAACATTAGACTGTATACCATCTTTTATGCAAAAATACGAAGTTCCTAATTTTAACACAAGACCCTTTATATGGCCTAGTGTGTCATTTATTCAACCCCATATTACTAACATTTCAAATACTAATCTTCAACATGGTTTAGGGTGCATGAAAAAAAGTGTTAAGACTCAAGAAAAACCTACCTCACACTTGCCTCTACAAGGGTTTGGTTTCTAACATACTCATTTGTCTACATCTCTTCCCTTATCATCTAACATTTCTTTTGTGCCTGTCTTTAATCAATAAATCATTTTTCCTAACCTTCTTCATACTAAATTGATTACTTGATCTAAACAGAAGAATAAATATAGCCAAAACATTATGAATCTTCCTTTTCTCATGTATCATCAATATCATGACCATTCTAGTTAATGAATGTCAAACTTTGTGTTACAAAATTTAGAAACTCATTGATTATGACATTATTTACATTTAACATATCCTAATGAATTATTTTTCAATTATGATTACTTTAAAAAACATGTAAGTTGCTATTATGTTGCTCCACACAATGTGACATTGTTAGCCTATCCCTTGTGGGATCATTGTCATTCATGGTGGTACAATTTCAAGTGTGATCATACTTTGTGAGGAACATAATAGTCCCCCTTGATCTTATTCTTGTTTGTGGACTTGGGGGGCAAGGAAAGCATTTCAATCTCTTATCCTTTTTAAGGATATTCTTTTCCCCTTGGTTTTGTGGTATTTTCTTATTATGTGATGTATTTTCTTACATAGAATTATTTCTTTTGATTATAAATTATCTTTTATGCAAGAGGAGTATATCCTTGACCAAAAGATCTTCTTTGTTTGTGATTATATGTCAAAATAAACAAATCCCTTCCTTAGGTTCTAGAAGTGGTTCATCCTTCCTCAAGAATCCCTTTATATAGCAATGGGGAAGGTGTGAATTATTTTTCTCTTTCCCCTTCTTCAGATATTATTTTTTTCTCAAGACTTCTTCACCTACATTCAAAATCCTTCAAAAGGATCCCTTTACACTTGTTGCATGGTATCTCTTTGCATTCATCCCTTCCTTGACCTCATAGGAGTTGTGTCCTCTTTTCCTTGGACTGGGTGCTACTTGTGGGATACCTCCTCTTTTATAAAGCTTCTTTATCCTTGTCCCTCTTTTCCTTAAGATGTCAAAACAATCCTATTTTTGTAGTACCCCTCCACCTAGGATCATTTTTCTTTGATATGAACCATATTTGATTGTTTATATATCTATGTGTGGATGTGACTCTCTCATGACATATCGATTTGTATTTCAGGATATTATGACTTCTATTTTCATGATGCTTGGGTACTCTGACAAGATGGATATATATATATATATATATATATATATATATATATATATATATATATATATATATATATATATATATATATATATATATATATATATATATATATATATATATATATATAAACATATTTTGATGATGAATTAGTATGTTTTGGTATGAAAGAATATTTTTACTATGATACATGTGTTTGTGTTAGATATATGTTACCTTAACCTTTGATTTTATGATGCACTCTGCAGTCTCCCCAAGAGTGCACTCAATACCTACATTGGAATATTTGTACAGTTAGTACAAAATAATATTATTAATGATAAGCGACATATTTTCAAAACATGCTCACAAAATCATATTAGCATCATTATTTAATAGTTTTAATGTTAGAAATAACAATTTACTAAAGGTATAACTAATAATACTATTATTCATTAGCAGCCATATATATTTATATTCAAAACTATGCAAAATTATGTTCAATTTCTAATATAAAAATAAAAAACATATGAAAAATATAAAACTATTAACATATGAAAAATAATTTTGATACGTATTTAGTTTTCCAAGCATTTAATTAGTAAAGTGAAAAAGAAGTCATCAGATTAATAATTATTAATAATAATTGATAAGAAATCTAATTATATCATAATAAATAAAGAGTAGTTGTTCCTTGGGAAATAAGGATTCGAGTAGATGACGGAATTTATAACTCCACCGGTAATAATAAACAAGTGCCACGTAGTGGTTAGTACTTGCCAGATTTAATTATAAGTTTTGTTGTAGATTAACTTAAATCTATTTTATTATATTTATTATAAATAGTATATATAATTGAATTAATAGTTATTTTATAAGGTGTGCTATGTTTTATAATTAATTAAAATATATTTAATAATTATAATACATTTATTAATATTAGAATTATATTTAGATATAAATTAAAATTAATTATAAAACTAAAGGCTACTAGTATATTATTTTAAAAAATTTAATTATTATCATTCATATAAAGATTCTTATCAATTACACAAAATTATAATTAATTTCATTACTCTTTTAACTAAACTAGATTCCATATATTTATTTATTGCATGTTGATATATCTAATATTTAATTTTTATTTTGTAAAAGTATGATATATTACCAACAACTTCAATAATATTTATTAATTTATATAATATATTACCAATAAAAAATTTACACCCACAAAGTAAAAAAAATTCTAACAGGTGGAAGAGAGTGGTTCAAATTCCTCCCTAAGATTTTGAGCTGTTTATAAAATATGAATAATTATCAACATTATTCATGGTAAAAGCAAATAACAAAACCTTATTCCTTTGCATTCCTCTCCTTTTTTTTACCCGTGGCATTCCTTCCTAATTTTGTGGGGGCCATCCATTTTTCTGTTTTCATAAAATATTATATTCACAATGCGAGAAATCTGTGTATAAGAGTTCAAATACATTCATCCAATGAGATGACAAAAAAATAATTTCTAGATATTATAAAGTTAAAAAATTTGCATCTATATTTTAGAAATGAAAAAACTTATAATGAAATATAAAATATAATTTATTTTGATTGGTGTAGAAGATTTCATTTAATCACTAGTTAAGATAAAAAATTAAAAACTGATACAATAGTACTTAGCCTACGGGCAAGTATAGAAACTTGTGTTAAAAAATGATGGAATTAGATCAAACTTTGGATGGGAAAGGAATCAACAAACGTTAATACCAGTGGTTGGAAAAATAATTAATGGGAATTCAATGTAGGGCTCGAAAAGAGGAGACCATGTCCTTATTAAATTGGGGTTTTACTAGAAGTAGAGGGCAAGAGAAAGTGGAGGAATTCATATCCAGAGCTAGGAAAAATAGAGAGTTTACAAAGAGAGATATGGTTATAGTAGCTAGTTTGAAGGATCCTTGGAAGAATTTGGGAGCACCACTTGAAAGTAGTAAAAGGGTATCTCAAGTAGACTCTAATTCCTATTGCATATTTAAGGTTAGTGAATTTTTGCCCTTATACATCTCTTTTATTGCTATGTAATCTACTTAAATCATATGTGGATGTATGCTCAATTTTGTATATGGAAATCTGTATCTTTGAAAGATGTGTTCTCTTGTTGTTTGAATAATCCTCGCATGTTTTATTTATTTGCTTCGACTATGAAACTTTTACTTGTTATGCTCATTTTTTAGTGCAAGATCTCTTTATTTTTTCTTGGCACCAAATTCTATTGTATGGGTCCGGTTTGAAACCCCAACATCTTATACGCTCCTCTATCTCATATTGGTGTGTTTTGCATAGTCATTGTTGTTTATTAAAGAATTCATTGTATAATTTCCTAGTGTCATTATTAGTTCCTACCGAGGCAGGAAACTCTTGCGGAGGGTAGGAGCTTAAGGTGTTATTAATCGCTGACCCCACAACAAATCAAAAATTTTATTTCCCTCCTTCTGCAGGTTTCTCCAATGTTTCCAAATAAAATGTGATCGAGCATTAAGGGTCGCCTGCCCATTTTGAACATTGGCGCACTCCGTGTGGACAAAACAACGGCTTGCACAGTTTACAGTGTGAGAGAAGGATAGAAAACCAAGGCAAAGGTGTTGGGTGATTCTCCTTGGCAGAGGACCTAGGCAGCTGACATTTTCCGCAAGGGCCTGGCGAATATGGAGTGTTGGGGTTACCATTTTGACGACGGTTTTTCTTGTAGACGGCCTGCACAGCTGGTGTGTTTTGTAAGGAGGGCGACTACCAAAGTGTTGGGGCTATTGTTCTCACAGAGGGTATTGAGGTTCCCCTTTATAGCAAATGGCATTAACACTTGGCATGGTTGCATGTTTTCTTTGGCATGCAGGTGAGGCATATGCAGTATTCTGCAGCCTCCATTCATTTTGATTTGGGAGACAGGGCATAATAAAAGAGGAAAAAGTGGTAAACAACATTTATCTGCAGCTCGTTGTCACCGTGAGATCATAGAAATTAGTTAAACGTATTAATATCAACTTATTTCTATAGACATTTTTTTCCCATGGTGCAGGAGGCTACAAAGATCACGTGTTAAACAAATTAGGGCATTCTGTGCACGTCGACAAGGTGTGTAGTTTGAGACATTCTTCTTCTTTGTCTGCTAGGGTTTTTTTTCCATTCTCCTGTTCTTCAATTTGTTGGCTGATTCTGGGATGGGGTTCTGTCACTTGTGAGTGGGACTTCTAATGTGGACAATTTTGCCTATAGTAATGCATAGGTACAATTCTTCATTGATGTATTCCTCATCTATGGTACACTAGGGATTTTCCCTTCTAAATACTTCTACTAAAATGCTTCTTGAGAAATGTTCATAGTCATATCTTACTCCTTTCAGGCTGATCCTATATTTTAACATCAATTTAGGTAATGATTCCATCCCTTGATTCTGGGTCAAAAGGTGCACATCCTTTTTTATTTTTGAGATTCAGGGTGTCTGATGATCATGCAGTTAGTTTTAAAGGCTGGATTGGGAAAAACTACACAATCTCAATTTGTTATCAAACATTAACCTTTTGCAAATCCAGATTTTTCATTCTTCTTATACTTTTTCCTTTTTTAGTGGGTATATTGAGCCTAGAGGATAGCTCCAGTGGGATCCTCAAATGGAGAATGCAAATTCTGTGAAAGTGTAGCAAAAATTAGATGTCTAAGTTCTACATACATAAATGTTGATGCCTTCCCATGTATTGTATCATTTGTAGTTATGGTTGGCATAATATCTATATTTTGGAATTATAGAAATATTTAATATATGATATTGATTGTCTTATTGACATTTGCATGGTGACTATTTTCTTTCCTGGAAGCAGTATCCTTACTCCTAGGTCACTTCTATACATATTTTCATTAATTAATTAGGGTAGCTGCCTTGAGAGCCTTGAATTGAGGATCCAGATTATATAAGCTCAAGTGTAGATGCTCCAATAGCCATGCGTTGAGTGTCACAATCATGTTAATGTACAGAAAATCTAGAAGAAATCTGACCAACATATAGCTACATAAAGGACTCTTTGTGATGCCTTCCCAAGTAATAAACATAATAACATGTGGTAAATAGTTTTTTTGTGATATGGCTCATCTTGCTTGCTCAACTAAATTGTAGTTCATGTTTGTAGTTTTTGCCTTTGATGGTGTTTTAATTGTCTCCTTGATGTTTCTATTTGTGGATAGTGAATGCTGACAGAGGTTATCAAATTTATCTTTACACCCTGTCACTGCATTCAATTGAGAGTTTCAAAAACCATTTCATCATGCCCCTACCAAGTATGTTTGACGCATTTCCATTATCTGGTATGAATTTCCACATACACCAAGAAAGGTTGTGGAATTTGGAATTATATTCTGCAAACTCTATTAGCTCGAAGGCTTTGAAAGCCTTCTTAACAAACCTATCCCAAAACCTCATTCACCAAACACAGCGAGAGACAATGCATGTGATTCAAAGCACAAAGCTCTCTATAGTCTATGCATAAATTCTGGTTTTTCTTCTTGAATGCTATCACTTTTATTGTTTAGCAAGACTTGTTTTCAGTATATTAAATTCTTAGAATGAAAAATGACAATTGTAAGAATGAATGTTTTGGGGTTATCATTTCTATGGAAATTAGCATTATGCTTTAGAAGGAAGCAGTATACACAGGTCTGTACCTATAAACAAATATTATGATTTCAACAATTAAAAACACTAATTAAAAACCAGAATCATAGACTATCATAATTCCTTATGTCATGCCATTTATTTGGGATTCTACTCTCCCACAGGTCTGATTCGAACCGCCATAAGAAGCAAAGGGGCGTTGGATGTTGAGGCTCTCATCTAGAGTTTGAAGAGTTTGATCCCTCTGAAATGCTATCATTTACAATAGGAGACATTAGAGTAGCCATTCTTAAGCATTACAAGGCTGCACATCAATTGTCATGCCAAGTCTCAAAACTATTGTTCATCCTATCCGCACTAGGCAGGAACTAAGCTGCCCTGCAACACTTGTTAGTATTGGTTTGGTACATTAGAATGCACCTAAATCAACATATGGTTAACCGGAGTTGGACATTCTCATGTTATATTTGGGCATTATTTTGCTGTTTGACTAGAGTTTTTGTAATGGAACCCAAAATTGAAATGTAACAGCCAAACTAAATTTGTATGCCTTGGAATCATTCTACTTTCCCTTTTTTTGTGAATTGTGAGCCCTTTTCTTTGCGAGATGTGCATCCATCTACAATTTAAGTTTCTAAATTTCCTTGTCTTTCCTTATTAGCACCAACTTTCACGATGATTAGAAGTGTCATCCTTCCAAAATGTAGTAGATTTATTCCTGTAAATACAACTTGGTCTTGTTCTCTATTGAGAAATATTACTTCCTTGGGTACTCGTGTTCTTCCTCCTAGCTGAATCTAGAAATTTTAGTTGTGAATACTCTATTTGTATGCTCACTTTTGTCTAGTAATAATTTTACCGTACATCATTATCTTTGTTTAGGATTGCCTTAAGAAGTCAATCTCGTTAGAGCTATTTATATTAGATTTATTTTATTTATTTATCACCATAATATGGGTAAACATAATTAGAACGTTAATAAAATTCATAATTGGTACTTGATTTTCCTCTTAGTGGTATTTACTATAGAATAGAATGTTAGAAATGGTTGAAAATCTGTAGTCAAATGATTAATGATTTAATTCCCAAATTAGTAGATTTTCAAACATGCATTTATTAGATAAGTTAGGGTGTGTGGTTAAATATTGGTATCAAATTGGAATGCAACTAACACTCAATAAACCATTAATTCAAGAATTTAGCTATAGGATTCCATATCAAATGAACCAACTAAACCCTCAAAAGTTGCTTATTGCTTCCTAATTGAAGCGAGTTTAATCATTATTATGATGCTCATCAGATTGGCATGAAGGATAAGTGACTTGACTACTCCAAAATGGAAGATTTTTAATGCAATGCCAAACTACAAATGGACTAGAGTGCAAAAAAAATGCTAAAATGAGATAATTAAGCTAGTATGGATGCAAACAACTAGTATTCTAGAGTGATTATGCAAGAAATTATGCTATGATAAACAATGCAAGAAAGTAAACTAGATTAACAATGTAAGAGAGATAAGAATGAAGAAAACTAAGAATGTAAGAGAGCTATGAGTATATAATGAAGAAACTAAGAACTAGGAATTCAAATTAGCATAAGAACTCTAGAATGCAAGGATGCAAATTACTAAGATGTCAAAATAATCAAGATTGGGACCCTTAAGCCAAGGAAGAGATTCATTTTAAAGGAATTTCCTCAAGAATGAAGGGTCATCATTAAGAGGAAAAAGATGTTAGGTAGAGATGAGTGGTAAGAAAGATCAATCCATGTGAAAGGATTCAAAAATTTTGATTGGCCAAGCTTGATTCAAGAATAAGACAAAATATAGAAAATCCTCTTTTAATTGTCAAGTAATCAAGATTAAGTCAAGCACAAAGTGCTCTATTAAATAAAAGTGTTAGGACTTTTGACTATTAAATGATTTTCCAAGTTTTGAAATAATTTAAGCTTAGAAATAATTTAATTATGCAAAGGGGATTAACCAGGTTGCTCACATAAATATGTTCGATAAATTATGCCTTTGAGACTTTGACGCAATGCAAGGCTGAGAAAATCCCCAAAGGAGATGCCCAAGCCCCCATCTAACCAAACACATAAAGGAATCCAACAGAAAAACAAGATCTGCAACAATATGAATTCTTTATTCATAAAATAATTAATTACATGCAATGTTTCAGGTTGTAAGGCCTTCCCAGTTATGGCTAATTACAAAGAAAGTAATAGTTCTACAAGATCCCTCAAGATCCAATTCAAACCCTAACCTTAGCTAGCTATATCTGTAACAACAGGCTACAAAGATATGGTAGAAACATCCAACAAGATCTAAACTTGTGCTCGCAAGCCACCAAGAAATCTTCTTGTTCCTAAGCCTCAGCCACTAGCTCTGCTCGCCAAGTCACAGCTTCAAATTCCTAACTTGAATCTCTACTCCTTTTTTTACTGTCTCAACAACTACCCCAGACCTTTCTTAAATACTACTTCTTCAGCCACAAGTTGGCTAGAAGAAAGAAATAACTCCTAAGCCCAAGTTGGCTACTAAAATAAATAAATATTAAATACAACACCAGTCAGCTCTCAAATAGCCTCAATTAAACAATTCTCTATATCAGCCTCCAAATCAACCTAGGAGAATACAACACAAGCTACCCACATTAAATACAACAAGTCAGCCTAAGAAATCCACAGAACTAAAGTCACAAGCCAAACTGTCGAGTGATAGAAAAACAACTGAGGAAGCCATGCATAGCCAAGTACATGTCGACCAAGCACCACCAGTATTGTCGATCACTAGTTATGCCGAGCACTAGAAGTAACTGAGCACCTTCAGCAAATGAGTTCCCTTCAGAGACTGAGTTCCTCAGTCAACACAACAACCAAGAAACATAGAAACACCCCAACATGCAGGTTTTCTAACTTCCCAAGGATTCTCCTACAACAAAAACCCTGGGTGCAAAAATATGTTCTTAAAGGTTGGAAGAACATCTTACGGGATTCAAAAAATAAACCTTAAAATGGTTCTTCACATACATGTCCTTCAAATCTTTAACATTCTTACCCCATATCCACTTCTATTTTCTTTTCCTTCTCATGTCTTTCATCAACAATCCACATGTATATTCTCCATACTGATCTCCAACTCTCTCAGGATCCTTCAACTCAACTCGGCTTCCAAAACTTAGGTTCCTCCTACCGAGTGTTGCATCTAGCAAAGGCATCAGGGAAAACTTCCTGCCACATTTCTCAACAGTAAACACATTCTTGACACAATCATGCACATCCCTATAATCATACTGCCAAGGTCTACTGAGCAATATGTGACAACTACTCATGTCCACAATATCACACAACACTTGATCCTTATACTAGCCAATCTAAAAATCAAATAGAAATTTCTCCCTCACTTCCAAAGCATGTACATCTTACAACCAACCAATCCTATAAGGACAAGGATGTCTCACTCTCTTCTAACCAAGTTTCTGGACCATCTCCTCAGCAACCTGGTTATCAGCACTACCACTATCCACAATCACTTTACAAATTTTACCTCCTAACTTGCACCGAGTCCTGAACAAGTTACTCCTCTGACAAGGTTCCACCTTAGTACTGAGAAATGTTCTTCAAACCAGTAAGTTTTCTAACTCTACCTCAAGTTCATTCAATATGTTCTCATTCACCACAACAGCTCTTTGATCACTAGCCTTCTTGGAACATTCATAAGATCTATGTCCTTATTCACCATAATGAAAACAAGTACCCTTAAAGGCAACCTTATCTTTCCTCTTCCTTGGCTCAATAGGTTTTGGTTCATCTTCAGCTGTCGGCTTATCCTTCACTGAGTGATTTTGCTTTTCCTTCCCTCAAGAATTACCATGTTGTCTCCTCGTTAACTTATCTTCTTCCTTCAGGGCATACTGATAAGCATCCTCAACCAAATCAATCTTCAGCATACCAATCTCATCCTAAATATTGAATCTCAAACCATTCACATACTGAGCTACCTTTTCCTTACCGAGTTCTCTATGTCTAGGCCAAATAGTCAACTTATAGAACTCCTCGGTATAGTCTTAAACAATCAATTATTTCTTCTTCAAATTCTACAATTTCTTAGACAATTCAAGTTCATAGTTGGCAGGGATGAACTTAGCTTTCAATTTCACCATCATCAACCTCCATGGATTGATCTTCATTTCACCTTCATCTTCTCTTTCTCTCTGCAATTCTTTCCACCAAAGAGCATCATGTCCTTTCAACTTAGTTTGTGCCAACCTCACTCTAAGAGGATCTTCAATTTATTCAAGCTCAAAGAAGTCTTCTAACTCACCAATCTAGTCAATCAAGTCCTTAGGTCTCAAAGTACCAGAGAAGTTAGAAACTTCCATTCAGTAACTAGTACTTAACCGAGCTCTAGATCTCTACAATCGACCAGTTCTGTCTTCACCAGATTTGTCCCTCCAATCGGTTCTATCATCTCCACTAGATCCAACAGCTTCAAAGTCTTCAATAGATTCCTCATAGCCATCCTCAGTTCCAAGTTTCATCATTGTACCAACAATAGCCCTCATGATCTCAATGATTATGTTATTCTTCATCAATTCTATCTCAGATCTGAAATCAACTTTAACCTTCTCTTTAATCCTAGACTCCACAGTATCACAGAGATTTGCAATTGACCTAGGGTCCAATCTTCTCAGAGGCATCTTCAAGATCTTTGAAAACCCAAGGCAACAAATCACCAACCCAAGGTCCAGGTGAAAACTACCTCAAATTCGATGATCTATCGACACACTGAAGAACTTCAAGCTCTGATACCACCTGACGCAATGCAAGGCTAAGAAAATCCCAAAAGGAGATGTACAAGCCCCTAGCTAAACAATGACATAAAGGAATCCAACAGAAAAACAAGATTTGCAATAATTTGAATTCTTTATTCATAAAATAACTAATTACATGCAATGTGTTGGGCTATAAGGCCTTCTTAGTTATGACCAATTACAAAGCAAGTAATAGTTCTACAAGATCCCTCAAGATCCAATTCAAACCCTAACCCTAGCTAGCTAGATCTGTAACAACATGCTACAATAATCTGGTAGAAAAATCCAACAAGATCTAAACTTGTGCTCGCAAGCCACCAAGAAATCTTCTTGTTCCTAAGCCTCAGCCACTAGCTCTGCTCACCAAGTCGCATCTTTAAATTCCTAACTTGAATCTCTGCTCCTTTTTTCACTACCTCAACAACTACCCCAAACCTTTCTTAAATACTACTTCTTCAGCCACAAGTCAGCTGGAAGAAAGAAATAACTCCTAAGCCCAATTTGGCTCCTAAAACAAACAAATATTCAATGCAACACTAGCCGGCTCTCAAATAGCCTCACAATTAAACAATTCTCCATGTTGGCCTCTAGATCAACCTAGGAGAATACAATAAAAGCTACCCACATTAAATACAACAAGTCAGCCTAAGAAATCGACAGAACTCAAGTCGGCAAGCCAAACTATCGAGTGACAGCAAAACAACCAAGCAAGCCAAGCATAGTCGAGTACATGTTGATCAAGCACCACAAGCATTGTCAAGCACCGGTTCTACCAAGCACCAGAAGTAACTGAGCACATTTAGGGACTGAGTTCCCTTCAGAGACCAAGTTCCTTAGTCAACACAACAACTGAGCAATACAGAAACACCCCAACAAGTAGGATTTCCAACTTCCCAAGGATGCTCCTGCATCAAATTTGGAATTTTTTTAAGGCAATTTAATCAAATTTGGGGGCTTAGGTTCTACTAAATAAATTTTAGGTGATTACATTTACCCCTCTTTGATTCAATGTGCAAGCATTGTGTTTCTTCAAAAAATAGATAGCAAATAGATCAAAGAATATCCTGATGTGAAGTGAGGAGACTATTTCTGATAAGGAGAACCGACTTCAAAATTGATCAAATGAAGATTGATAAGATATATCAGCTCTGGACTTTATTGAGAAAAGACTGATGAGAAAGATAAGAGTATCTAGCTTGATATGAAGCAATGTGCCTAAATATATGTCCAAATATTTTTGAGATAGCTACCTCAACAAGGATCCTGAGGAATCCCATCACCTGTCTGAGAGACAATACCAAATTGATATGAGTCCCGATGAACCTGATATGCCCCAGGAATGATGTTAGATTGATATGGGTCTTGATGAACCTGACAACATCCAGAGATCAAATAGATATTTTTTAGAGTGACCTATTATGAAGCGATGAGATCACTCTTTCAGAGAGAGATGCAGAGAATCTCAACTTGATATGTTTCTTGATGAAGATGAGATGCCCCAAACTATGAAGCTTGAAATGGATTGATGATTAGGATTGATTTCCAAAAATAATATTTTCTATATTGTCATGCCCCCTCGAGATCAAAATAAAAATGAGGTCAAGAGGTTAAAGCCTGATTTGATTGAAAGCATTAGAATCAATAAGATTATGTTGCTAGTAGATTCAAAAAAGATTGAAGTGCATTCAAAGCCATTTGGAGGTCCTATTACCAACTTTGACTAAAGTTTGACCAAGGTTGATCGGTATGAAATCACTTAGATTCGATAGATTTGCATGAGATTGACCTTAGAGGTTTGAGAAATGAAGGCGAATGCAAGCAGGTAGTGATAGCATCAACAATCAACTATGTTTGACCAAGAAAGGTTGACTTTACAATTTGACTAGGTAAACAATCTCAGATTTCAATTGCGAAATTGGATTCAAAATGTTGAAATTAACTAGGGGTGCAATTTTTGCAAGATTTTAAAGACTTTGAAGATTAGGTCAAAATATCTAAAAGAGGCCCAGAGGGGTCATTTTCAAATTATTTGCTACAACTAAATTTGATAGCCCATAGCCTTCCAGAGAGATTACAATGTTGATTCCTATCCAAAATCACCGATTCGAGCTCCAGAGATGCCACAACCAACCTTGGGCATACGATGCAGCGGTAAGTAACCAATCCCATCTCGTGATTTGTCAAAAATTTTAGCATTTTAGGCAAGTTTTTTTAATTTTTGCTTTTTTTTTATTGTATGATACAAGAATTGTATCTCATACCTCTTTAAGGTTTATCATACGATAAAATGGTTAGTAAATGTGTATCGTCTCCAGTTCATGTTTTTATCGTACGAGAGGTACCCTCATATCATATGAAATTTTATTGTATTGGAATATAATATCATCTCCTTTATTGAGTTTTGGAAAAACATATCGTCTCCTTTATTGAGTTTTATCATACAATATTTGTGGGTCATCTCTTTCATCGTGTCCGCTAAAAATCAATTTTTATCTTTTATAGTAAATTTTATATCATCTGTTGTAATTTACTAGTTTTTCAAAGATACTTAGTGGTTGATTTTGGATAGCTCGATGTTTGATTTAGAATGATTATTGATTCTTTTTCTTATTTTATGTGATGCATATTCATCTTCCTAATCCCATCTTCCGATGTGCATAGCCACAGCCACTTCGATTGACTCGATTGCTTTCTCCTGATGACCTAGTCGTGCTTGAACAGTACAGGTGACAAAAGTTCTTGACACTCCTAGATATCTTTGTGAACCATAGATTAATCACAGTGCTGGCAGAGCACTTCCATTCAGAGCATAACACATTCCATATATTGATGGGTGAGATCATAGTGACACTTGAGGATGTGCATTATATCTTGTGCCTGTCAGTTGTTGGGGAGTTGGTGTATTATGATCAAGATCCAGCAGAGGGTATCACAACCATGAGGAGGATCTTTTCTGATGTCACAATCATGGAGTGACACATCACATGGGATTACATGATCTGACATTACGAGAATGAGTACCCCTTGGCATGTATTCTAGCAGGACTGATAGGTTGTGTGGTAGTCCCTGATCGAAGCTAGCAGGTCTTCCAATGCAAATGGGGCCACATACTGTATGATATGTTGATGAGGCCATAAAGGTTTAGTTGGAGATCCTGATTACTTTGTCATATGTACCATGAGTTGCATGAGGTTTTTTACAAATGCAGGAGCATAGCGGCAAAATTTATTGTTCTTCAGATCTGGGCATGGGAGAACATTCCTATTGCATGCCCTATTGAATAGGTTTCCCGAGGAGAGGTATGCCATATATTTTAGGTACATCAATTATATACATCAGCCCAATTTGGGCAAGACCTCATTTTGGTGGTGGTAGTTCGATGATATGACCGTAGTAGTATGACATCTATACATAGGTTGTTAGAGGTGGTCAGGCTCTACTTGTGAGTATTCATGTATGTTTAATTGATTAGGAGGTAAGTCCCTTATGATTCTTGCAACATTGTTTGTATTGTACTTTTTTTCTTCATATATCATTGTCCTTTTTTAATTCTAACATGTACCATCTAGCTTGTAGGAGTGCTCCCATAGTGGAGAAATTTTGCATCAACCGTGTCTAGCACCAGTTGAGATGACATAAGGACATGCCCATTAAATTCACGACATATGCCCATTATGTAGATGAGGAGGCTGATTGGGGGCCACAACCTGTATATGTTGTCACAGTTCAAGAGCTGTGTAATTTAGTCCAGGTGGACTGAGATTACCTCCTAGCCATTATAGATACAAGGGTGACGCCACCATTTAGGTTGCACCATATTGATCATCCCTTTCCTTTCTTTACAAATCTAGTGGAGTGAGCGCCCCAAGAATGAGGATGATCTTGTCGATGAGATGCAGAGGGGAGGCACTGCTAGGGGAAAGGGTGGGAGGCCAAGAGGATCTACGAGGGCCAACAACAGTTAGGCACCAATATCAAGTTAGCAGAGGCCTATGGGAGAGAGAGGGTCTTTGGGGGCAGTGGGGGTAGAAGTGGTAGCAAACGAGGATATGGAGGAGTATGAGAGGGAGAGACTGGTCAAGAGGAAGGTGGATAGAGGACACCTCCTTCAGAGAGATAGGAAGGGTAGGCCCATGAGGGATGATTATGGGTCTAGGAAGGAGGAGAGAGCAGTGCAAGCTCCAAATGCAGAGGCATCAATGGCTAACGGAGAAGAGGGTAGTTCCAGAGAGGTGATAGAACAACTCAAAAAATACTTGGCAGAGGCTAAGACACAAAGAGAAGTCACTGAGGCAAAGCTTCAGCTCATGGAGTGGGACAAAGATCGTCATATTCATGAGATCCAAAGTATGCAAGATTAGCTACAATAGACAACCACATATCAGGCCTCTCGATTTTCTTACTATTATGCATTGTATATTAGGGCAGTACCAACTAGAGTGAGAGGACCCTCATATTCACAATTTTCTTCCCAATCTGATGGAGTTGTACCAGTGCCAGTGCCAGCCAGAGAAAATGCCCCTCCTCCTCCACCTCGAGATCAGGCGAAGGGAGGGAGTCTTTCTTGATTCCCCTTCTTGTCTTATCCCTTTCTTCTTATATTTTTTATTGTATTCCATTTGACATATTTTCATTGAGGATGCACCATTTTTGTATTTGAGATACTGATTCTTTATATATATATATATATATATATATATATATATATATATATATATATATATATATATATATATATATATATATATATATATATATATATATATATATATATATTTATTTATTTATTTATTTATTACATGATATTCTGATTTATAGTTGTTATCTCTTGATGCTTATGTGTTTATCTCTGTATATGCTCATGTATGATTTTAATGGATCTTTCCTTTTATTTTTTTGATGTATAAATCACATGTCGTGATTAAGATGTTGATCCTCATGTCTATACATTATATGTTGTCACTGATACTGCATAGTGTAGATGTAGATAGTAATGTCTCTTTTTCTTTTATATCATGTCCATTCTAATGTTGCTTTGTTATCTCTTCTCTTATATGTAGTCATGTATGTGATGATAAAAACTTAGCACTCTAGGCCACTTTTATGATGATACTAACCTTGGTTTGTGTAGATATTAGTCAAAGTCAAAAGAAGATGTTGTAGTTGATCACTTTAGAGGAGAGAAATCAAGGGAAGAAGAAATGCACAACTAAAATGCATCCCAAAATGAGAATGCGACCTAAAAGATGAGCCAACTCACTGATTCTATAGTTGTTCATTTATCATCATTTGAGCGTTTGGGACATCGAAGATCATTACAACCTTCACTAGTGCGAGAGAGACCATGGAGATATGAATACTAACTTATTGTATAAGACATAGGAAACACATGTAATCATTGAGGCACAAGAGCTGAGATGACCTTAACACAGTTTCTAGTTTGATATTGTAAGATAACACCTGTATCGAGGCACAAGTAATCAAGATAACTAGGAGTTTCTTCGAACGTGTATCACGCATGCAACAGACAAGGAGATAATTTCAACCTCACCTAAGTCTCCAAATAAGGAGGTTCGAGGTATGTGTGACATTTCAATCATGATGGAGGATCTTACCATAGAAAACCAGTTCATTAGACAGCTTAGGATCATTGAAATCACACCACAAGCAAAAATTAAAGAAAATATGTTATGCCCCCATTCGTGAATCTCTAGTCAAGTAGACATTGTTGAGAGGCCTTAGAAGACATACCAAGAAAAAATCAATGATAACAGACAACACACAAGAAAATAGTTCAGCATGCCTCAGTCATTTTTCAATTTTCTAGGGTGTAGTTTGTGCTGGGTGTTAAGGAACACCTTTATGCTTGTGTCAAAGTGCATATTATGCAGTAAATAGTGCAATATCCGATATGTGTTGAGAAACATTGTGATGTCCAGATTGGTAGTGTTAAGAAACACTATAGGATTGGGGTGTTGAGAAATACCAAGTAGTGTCAATGGTAAATTTCCCATCAGGAAGGACTGATAAAATGACTCAAGTTAACCTCAAGGGATTGATCAAGTGATAAGGCACTGACATCTTAGATAGGTATATGATTTCCCCTAGGTGATAGATGAGAATAGAGGATAAGACTAAGACTAGTTCTAGCCCATGAAATCATAAGGAAATAGAAAGTGAGATGGATGTAGAGAGGCCGATGGAAGCATGAGATCTTATCCATGCATTGATAGATGGAGCGCTAGTTACAAGTGACTCATGTTTGCCAGGTTTTCACCACTTGAGATTTTTTTAATTTTTTATTTGCTACCAAGGCACCTATTTTTAGGTTTTCATCAAGGCACTTTTCCTCTTTTCTATTTTTTTTGTGGTTTTCCATTTTTATTTTTTATTTTTTATTTTTTTGTATTTTTATTTTTTTAGGATACATCAAGCATATGTTTTTACATTTCCACCAGGATGACCATTTGTTCAGGACTTTATATGCTTTTTAGGATCATAAATTGTTGTACAGAATGTCGAATGTCTAGCTGTAGAATCATTTCAAGTGAGCAGCATTGAAATGCTCTTTGAGAATATCACCTTCTAGAGTAGCCAGTTGATAAGCTCCAGAACCAAATATTGCAGTGATGAAAAAAGGACCCAACTAGTTAGGTTCAAATTTTCCTTTATGTGCTTGATGTTGTTGATTCTTTGGGTTCTCTCTCAGAATGAGATCACCATGTTGGTTGTGGATTATTCCCTTTGATCTTCAACTTGCAGATTTACACTTTGATGGATAATTTAAATAAAACTCTGACTCTATCACCACTCCAAAGTCCACAAGGAAGAGGGCCAACTGACAAGGATCAAAGGATCCTTCTACTCTTTGAGCTTCAATGCTCAGGCAGGTGTACCCTTGACTCACTTCTCTAAAGGAGTCTCAAAATGATGTATACAATCTCAACACAAGTCTATAAAAGGTTTATCAAATGAATCTTTATGTTTGTGTGGTTGTTAACCATGACTTCAAGAGAAAGGACCAGTGCCTTATCCTAGGGCTAAGAGTCACCCAACCGTATACTTCAACTGAACACCTCAAATCAAACACAATGGAAACCAGAGTAAGTGCTTTGCCTATTACCCCTTTCCCTCAAGCACAAGGACATCAAATTCTATACCTGGCTGTAAACTCACTGAATTCACCTAAAAGGCTTTAATCCTAATTTTGTTAGAAACTCAGAGATGAATTCAAAATACTCTTTGTTTACCATACATTAACACACTTTGTGATATTAACATATATGAGCTCAGAGACAAGCAAGAAGACATACACAAGATACAAGATTGGGATTCAAGAATGTTTTCATTAACAAATCCAGAATTAGCATACAATTAGCATGACACAAAGCTGAGAAAAAGACACCAAATCAAACCTCTATCAATGTATTACAGTCAAAAACCAGGGACCAAAAGCAACAAGATTTTGGAACCCCTGCAAAATCCAAAAATCTCTAACTTATACCCCCTAGTCATCTTGAAAATCTGCAACAAGCTATGGATGACTAGGGTTAGGGTTTCAACCACCCAACCTGCTAGAAACAGTCACAAAATTTACTACAAATACACCTCGCACCAAGAAATTCCTTCACCAAGTACCAAATCAACTTCTGCAATTAACCACATAGACCCTGGACCACATTGCAACACCAAACAAATCCAATCAGGCTGATAAAACATTTAAAACTAGTCCTTTCTAGTTGCTGGAAACCCTCAGAAAATTTGAATTCAAAATCAAACGGCTACATCTTTGGTGCCTAGCACATCAATAGTCATCATTTAAACCTTTACCAACTCTATAGTCGTAGCTGTTGATCTTTATTACTTTCCTGGGCTTATGTTTTAAAACCATCCAGACACCTCGAGCTAACTCCGCAACTGCGAGATCTTAATAGTTGTCGCCTGATCGCATATCATGGAGACGGGCTACGTGATCATGCGACAACCCGCTAACACTGCAACCGCTGCCTGCCCCTACGTATCGGGCCCACCTTGTGTATCCACCTCAACACTTGCCGGCCAATGAAAATCATGCACCTCAGCACACCCTGGCAAATGGACCCACCGCCCGAAAAAGCTTTACACCTTTGGGAAGATCGGATGCTGATCGCATGATTGCAAAGGGGAGGAATATTCCTCATAATCATGCGGCCACCGTAGATCTCTTCTGCATGTTATTCCACTTAAGAAATACCAAGCTCACCATCTAGCGACATCATGACTATGGAAAACTTAACCGCCAGCCAAGTTGCCAGATGCTAGGGACTTAACCGCCAGGATCCAGCAATTGAGAGAAGACCGCAAGTCGCCAAGTCGCCAGAAGAAGACCAACCGCCAGGCAACTGAACACCACTGAGAAGCTAGGACCACATGGATAGGTGGTGGGTGGTCACATGATCGCATGTCAAAAAATTCTGACATGCGGCCATGCAACGGCCAATCAAAACACATCTCCACCTGTCGTTTGACACCAGGACCACTGCACTCTGCAAATAGAATCAACGGCAGGCGCATGATCGCAAGGGGAAGGAATATTCCTTATGATCACGTGTTGACCATTGATCTCTTCTCCTCTGCCACTTGAAGAACTGAGCCCACCTGCCAACCGCCAAGCATCCAGCGACTTCACAACAAACCGCTCACCAAGTCATGAGATGCTAACCGCTAACTGCTAGAAAAGAGGAGATCACACGACAACATAATCGCCAGGTCACCGAATGAAAAACTAACCACCAAGCAGCTGAGAAGAACATCACTGAGAACTAGGACCATGCAGATAGGTGGCAGGTGGTCACATGATCGCATGTCAGAAAAGTCTGACATGCGGCCATGCGACAGCCAATCAGGAAGAGCTTGGACCCAGCACCCATGTCGGACTTGCACAGTTGAGGAAACGCCAGCAAACAAGGAACTAGTGCGAGGTCAAAAACACACAAAGTTTTCACAATAGCAAAGGATCAAAAATACATAAGGTTTCCAACATGTCAACAAATAAGCGCACAAAGCTGGAAGACAAAGGGTCGAAAACAATGAAGGCCGAAAACACACAGACCAAAAATATCATGGATTTTTGAAAACACTGTGGGTTTTTGACATTGTGGTAGATTTTAAAGATTGCTTCCCGCAGACCTTGAAACTCGAATAACTTTTTAGGCTTTATGATTTAGGAGATGCAGTCTGGATTGAAGCAAGGCGACAACACAAGGAACACAGGGCAGGGCACAAACCAAGAAACATTTGCAGGGAGGAGGCCATTTTCAAAGGATTTTGCCATGACAGAAAAATGGCCTAACACACCGACTTGAAATTCTCAATGACAAACTTTCTTGTTGCAACCTTTAGACATTCACTTTTGATAGACCCTCAGATGGTCAAATGCTTATTTTTTGTGTTCATCTAGTAGTTCTAGCTCTTGAAGTTAGTAAATTTTGTAGTCATCATCTGTAATAAGCCCATGTAGTGATACCCTAAGTGAAGGTATCTTGACTTTAATTGGTAGGATGGCTTCAGAACTGTAGACCAATGAAAATGGTGTAGCCCCTATAGGCATTCTAATGCTCATTCTGTAGGCCCATAAAGCTATATTTATCTATAAATACCAATCTCTTCCTGACTTGTTAACTATTCGGTGTAGGATTTTTAGGATTGTTTTGTTCGAGGCTTCTTCTTGTTCATTCCTCGAGTATAGTAGATAGAGGAGGAATTATGTGTAATGTAACATTTTGTGTAGAGCTCATCAATGACATTATTCTTGAACTAACCTCCATTATCTATAACAATTGAGGAGGGGATTCCATATCTATAGATAATATAGTTAAGCATAAATATAGCTACCTATTTTCTTGTCTCTTTGATAAGGGGTATCACTTCAACCCATTTAGTAAAATATTCAGTAGCTTTTATGATGAAATTATGTCCATTGGAGGATGAAGGGTAAATATGTCCCACAAGATCAAAATCCCTTTGTTGAAATGGCAAGTGAGTAATGAAAGTTAGCAAATCTTGAGCGGGAGCATGAATCAGGTTCTCATATTGAAACTGACATTTTTGGCAGGTCTTAGAAAATTGGACAGCATCCTTTTCCATGGTGGGCCAGTAATAACTTTCTCAAAGGATATTTTTCACCAAGGATAAACTGTTCAAGTGTGATCCATAGATTCCCTCGTGAAATTCCCTAAGAACTCTCTTAGACTCCTCACACTCTAAAATCCTAAGAAGTGTACTAGCAAGATTTCTCCTAAAAAATACATTTGCGATGATGAGATACAGGGAGGCATTTTGGATGAGGTTCCATTTTATATTCTGGGATAGAGAGTCATGTATGGTTTGGCCTTTTAGGTAAGCATAGATATGGATATAGCAGGAAGTATCAGAAGTAATGATGGAGTAGATAATTTGGGAATCAAGCATATCATAAGCAGGAAACAAGATCTCTTCCACCAGGAACTCATAGCAAAATTGGTGTTCTTCAAGTTGTAGCATTGAGGCTAAGGTAGCCATGGAATTTGTTACTTTGTTCTCTGCACGTGGTAGTTGTTCGAAAGTGATGAAAAAAAAGTATTTATTTAAATCATCAACTAGGCATTTTTATGGAAAGGGATTTTTATCCCAAGTTTGATATTCATTAGTGACTTGGTTGATCACAAGTTGAGATTCACGATAGACATGAAGCTCTTTGATCTTCCATTCGATAGCTAGTTTGAGTCCGTTAGCTATTCCTTCATATTCTGCCACATTGTTAGTGCATGGGAAGATCATTTTATATGCCTTAGGGATTTTGTAACCTTGTGGGGAGATGCGTAAAACTCTAGAACCTATGCCATGTTGTGTGAATGAGCCATTAAAGTACATTTTTTAGGTATGTTGAGTCTAGTGTAGAATAGATTCATCAAAAAAATCCACTAGAATAGGTCATGTGTCTTGTAATGGTGCTTCTGCTAGTTGATCAGCCAATGCTTGCCCCTTGATTGCCTTTTGGTTAACATATGTGATATCAAATTCACTGATAATCATGACCCATTTAGCTAATCATCTAGTTAATGTTGTCTTACTCAATAAGTACTTGAGAGGATCAATTTTAGCTATCAATTGTGTAGAGTAAGTTAACATATAGTGTCTGAACTTCTAAGAAATAAACACTACTACTAGAAAATCTTTTTCAATCACTATGTAGTTCAGCTCATAAGACACCAAAGTTCTACTAATATAATAAATTTCTCGTTCTCATCCTTGTTCATCATGTTGTGCAATAAATTCTCCTAAAGAAGAATTAGTAGCTGATATGTAAAGAAATAAGGGTTTACCAGGAGTAGGAGCCATTAACATAGGAGGATTATCCAAGTACTCTTCGATTTGTTGAAAATGTTTTTCACAATTATCGTTCCATTTGAATGGGACTCCTTTATGCAAGGTCTTAGTAAAGGGTTGTGTTAGAGCTCAAAAATTTAGGCTATGTTTTGAGTCCATATTTTGCAAAATTTATCTCTTAGTGTCGGATTAGTGCCTCTAAAAAATTATTGTAAGAGCTTAGTTTGAAGTGCATGGATAAAGAGGCCTATTGATTTTTGTGATGAGTCACTTGGATAGGGTGTTTATCACCTATCATTTGACATATGCAATAAGTTTGAGGTCCTAGTTGTTAAGGAATATAAGATCTTTGAATATATTTTCTGCTGTAATAATGACTGATTATGTATATATAATGACTGTATAAATATACTATACTGTGATACTGATAATGCTATGATTGCAGATTGAAGAAGCTATGCCGTTGTGATTGATTGTTCTTTCAATCTACAATCATAGCATATAAGTATGCTAGCAACAGTCACGGTAACAAACGTGCCCTTTGTATTTGAATGGACACAACTCTTAAGTCGCTGATGCATTAGCATAAGCGACTGTTGACAACAGTCGCTTATGTTAATGCATAAGTGACTAGTGATGATCGCAGTCAACCAAATTACTTAGTCTATTAATAACATCGACTCATTAGTCGATACTTTACTTATTAATATAAACATTGAACATAGTTTGATTTATTCCAATGTGATATTAATATTTATATATATTATTATTTTATTATCATTATTATATTTCATCAATAAAATAATGATAATCAGATAATAATATAATCACAACTCTTTTATAATCATTGTAGAAATTATATATATATATATATATATATATATATATATATATATATATATATATATATATATATATATATATATATATATATATATATATATATATATATATATATATATATATATATATATATATATATATATATATATATATATATATATATATAAAATAATAATATGAATGAAGCTATAACTTAACACTAGTTTTCAGTTCTGATAAGTTTTTGAAGTGGCTATTTGAAGTTGTTTTTTGAAATCTGCATAAAGTGTGTTTCCTGATTTTCATTAAGTAGCCCACTTCAGAGGTTTGCATCTTTTTCCAAGTTGATGTTCATTGCATGGGGGTTTTTGCATCATGTTTTAGGAATGAGAAAGAGTCTCCATACCCATTTTTAGCCCCCCATGTGCCTATTTGACCTCTTTGTCAGTGCCATCCAGTTTGCAGATTGTTAAGTTTCTCTTAGAATGCCTAGTCCAGTTTTCTAAGTGACCTACTTTGAGGCTTTGTGATTTGCACCCAGTTCAAGTTCAAGCATAATCAAATGTTTCCCTACATTGTAGACCTAGGAGTGACTTACCCTGAATATTTTAAGACCTCTGCCAATCTATTTAGTCACTTTCCTAAGAAAATTTCGGACCTAGTTTTTGCATAATTCACTGTTTTTATCCTAAAGATTTCTAACAGCCTGACTTTGGTGTTTAACTCTATTTCGCATTTTGATCTTCTAGGTGTCCTAGTTGTGGAGTCATTTTCCTTGTGGGTAAGTGAATCAGTGCCCAAGTTTCTAGTTCATGGAGGTTTCAGTTGGTGAGTTTTCAAAGTCATTTCTGGAGGTGATTTATGCAATTTGATAATGTGGACATAATCAATTTTCTAAAGGGCCATGTTTGGTCATTAAAATCTTTTGGATCAAGTATTTTCTGTTGGAAACAATTGTCTGAAGAAAATTGCTACTCAAATTATGTATTGTCTTTGATGTCACACAATGTCATAGTCCGCAACAATCAGTACCTACCGAGCTCAGTCGGTCTGCCTGGCATTGAAAATAGTGTTTACCGAGTTCACTCGGTTATCGAAGAAAAATCAACATTTACCGAGTTCACTCGATTGTCAAAGAAAAGTTAGCATTTACCGAGCTCACTCAGTTATCGAAGAAAAAGGATTATCAGTGTTTACCGAGTTCCCTCGGTCTCCAAAAGATTGTAGAAAATTTCATTATGGTCACCGAGCACTATCGACCCTTGAAGGATCTTTGCAAATAAAGTTTTCTTAATTCAACCGACTGTTATACTAAGTAATGCCGATTTGACAAATCTAAAATCATATAAATAAAAGGTCAAGTGTGAAAAATAAGAAGGAGATACAGAAGAAGATATATAGAAGAAAGACAAGAAAGGTGTGTGCGAAATTGTGAAGGATGACCAGATATCCTTGAGGAGCAGCAGAGATATATTCGATCAAGAAGGATCTCACTTATACAGAATAGAGATCTGTAATCAGCAAGGTAGTTGCATTATTATACAGGTCATTTTCATTGTTACCTTTTTATCATTGTAACAGTGAATTCTAAATCTCTTAACCGAGTTGGTTTAACAACCATATTGTAAATCCTCTAACAAGGTGACAATTCCATTGAATTGTTCTCAAGACCTCTTACCAGGCCACTCCTAGCAGGGTGATTAATTAAATCCTCTAACAAGGTCACACCTAACAGTGTGTTTTGTAACCTTTTATCGGGTTGGCTTCTAACCAGGCATCACTTCAGAAAAGTGAAAATCAATATCTAGATACATTGATGGTTTTTCCCATATTGGGTTTCCACGTTAAAATTTTGTGTCTCTTGTGTTCTTAATAGTTATCTTAATCATATATAGTGGTGATGAATATCTAAAAGATAATTTTATTAATACTCTCTGCATCTACCAAGTTACTGCAATCTATTTACCGAGTGTTAAACAGATAATATTCATTAAGATATCCTAAGGGATCTGGAAAGAAATAATTGTGAAGTTTTTTATGGTTGACTGATTCACCCCCCCTCTCAGTCACTTCATCCATATTCCATCAATTGGTATCAGAGCTTTTGGTGCTTGCAGGAAGGGTTTCAAGGACCTAAGCTAAAGATCAGGATGTCTTACAAGAGAGAAATTCCAAAGCTCAACAGAGATAACTTTTCAGCATGGCAAGGTCTCATGAGACTTCATCTGGCTTCCATTGGTGATTCAGGATGCAAATACATTGATGAAGAATACACAGTTCCTACCGGCGCATTAACTGTTGAAGACATTGCGGAGAAAAAGAATCATAACACCATGATGATAGACATTGCATCAGCTCTCAGCTATGAAGAATTTGATGAAATTAAAGAATGCACTACTGCATATGAAATGTGGATCACACTGAAGAAAATATATGGTGGTGATGCAAATGTGAAAAGAGCCAAAGCAGAAAGCCTAAGAGGACAGTTCGACAAGATGAACATGAAAGAAGATGAAAACATTGCAAAATATGTTGAAAGGATCAAAGCAAGTGTTAGTGCAATTAGAGCTTCTAGAGGAACAATCTCTGATGAAACTATTATAAGCAAGGTACTCAGAACATTACTCCCTATCTATGCAATAAGAGTATTAGCTATTCAAGAAAGAAGATGTGAAACAAACCACAATATGACTTTGGATGCTTTAGTTGGAAGATTGACAGCCTTTGAATTAGACAACTATGACAACTATGTTCCAATTTCCAAAAATATTGAGTCAGCATTTGAGGCCAAGGTTTCACTAAGGAAGAACAAGAAAATAAAAGAAGTTCAGTCAGAAAGTGAAGAAGTATCAGAAGAAAGTTCTGATAGTGATCTTGAAATTGTAGAAGCATTACTTGCAAAGAAGTACTCTAAAGGGAAAGGTAAATATAAAGGTAAAACTCCTTTAATCTATTTTTCATGTGAAGAAATTGGACATATTGCAGTTAGGTGCCCAAACAAGCAGGCCAAGGAAGAGAAGAGAGGTCACAAGTACTATGGCAAAAAGAATTTCAAATCATTCAAGGATAAAGGTAAGAAAACATGTTTTATGGCTAAAGATTCTGATGATAGTGAAGAAGAAATTGTCTTTATTGCTATAAAAGATGAATCTGATGATGATGAAGATAAGATGGCACTTATCTCTCATATAAGAAAAGATGATATATGGATAATAGACAATGGATGTTCACATCACATGACTGGTGACAAGACAAAATTTGAATACCTAGAAGACTATGATAGTGGCAATGTAAGATTTGGAAACAATGAACCTTGTTGTATAAAAGGAAAAGGAAGAATCTCATTAACCAAAGAACTCATATGTGATAATGCTTATTGGGTTGAAGGACTAAAACATAATCTTCTAAGTGTAGCACAGCTAATCAACACTGGTTTCAAGGTTGAATTCATGAATAGTCAAGCAAGACTGCTGGATGAAAAAGGAAAACTCATTGGATCAGGTGAGCAAACAAAAGGTGACTTATTTTTATCTTGATCTCAGTGAATATTCATGTTTTATTGCTCAAATTGAAGAAAGTTGGCTATGGCACAAAAGGTTATGTCATGTGAATTTTGATAACATAATGAAAATAAGCAAATTCAAGAAGGTAAGAGGCATTCCTACTTTGAAGAAACCTGATACTGGTCTATGTAAGAATTGTCAGATTGGCAAAATGAGTAAGACTAGTTTTAAGAGTAAGAACTATCAGTCTGAAGAGATTTTGGAAATTGTGCATACTGATTTATGTGGACCTATTGGAATAGAAAGCTATACTGGAGATAAATTCTTTATTCTTTTCGTTGATGATTATTCTAGAATGATGACTGTTATGTATTTAAGAGAAAAGTCAGAAGCATTTGAAAAGTTCAAATGGTACTTGGCAAGAGTGGAAAAGGAAACAGGGAAAAGATTGAAATGCTTAAGATCAGACAAGGTGGTGAATTCATCTCCTATGATTTTAACAACTTTTGCATTGAAAGAGGAATCAAAAGACAAGTATCAGCTCCTAGAACTCCTGAGCAGAATGGAATAGCAGAAAGAAGAAACAGATCTATTATGGATTATGCAAGGACTTTAATGATAAAAAAGAACATCACCATAAAGTACTAGAAGGAAGCTATCGGCACTGCAGTTCATACCTTGAACCGAGTACAATTGAAGAAAGACACATTCAAAACTCCTTATGAGCTATGGTATGGCTATAAACCCAATGTAAGTTACATGAAAGTATTTGGTAGCAAGTGTTATATCTTAAAAGAATCCATAAGAAATAAATTTGATGTGGAAAGTGATGAAGGAATATTCCTAGGATATTCTAGCAAAAGCAAGGCATACAAATGTCTGAACTTGTCTACTCACAAAGTCATAGAAAGTATACATGTAAAATTTGATAAGTTTGCAGAAAAGACTGAAGAAGAAAGTAAAAGGGAACCTGAAAACTACAGGAGATTCATTTACATTAAACCTGAAACATTGCCAGACACAACTATCAATGAGGAAACTATATCTACCAAGCCTAGCACAGTAACCGAGTCACAGGAAGAAGTTCAAACCGAGTCACAGGAAGAAATTCAAACCGAGTCTCAGCTTGAAGTTACCGAGCAAATATCTATCTGAGGCTCACTAAATACAGTTTTAGTGATGCATCAACCAGAACATGATTGAAAATCAACAAGTTGATGCAGCATATTCAAGGAATCATTGCATATGAATCAGTACTTAAGGTACATTAGTTTACACCGGTAATATGTGAATTGTCTTTGGCATGTGTTGTCAAAGAGGGAGAGTCTTTGCTATGTCTTCGATATTACTTCAAGAAATTTTCAATAGTCAGAAGGAAGAGTTTTTAAGAAAAAGGAAGTTTGCTGACAGAGGGAGATTTGAATCTGAACCGAGCTAATCCTTTCAAAATTTCTTATGCTATGACATATTGTGTTGCCATCAATGCCAAAGAGGGAGATTGTTGGAAACAACTGTCTGAAGAAAATTGCTACTCAAATTATGTATTGTCTTTGATGTCACACAATGTCATAGTCCGCAACAATCAGTACCTACCAAGCTCAGTCAGTCTGCCTAGCATTAAAAATAGTGTTTACCGAGTTCACTCGGTTATCGAAGAAAAATCAGCATTTACTGAGTTCACTCAGTTGTCAAAGAAAAGTTAGCATTTACCGAGCTCACTCGGTTATCGAAGAAAAAGGATTATCAGTGTTTACTGAGTTCCCTCGGTCTCCAAAAGATTGTAGAAAATTTCATTATGGTCACCGAGCACTGTCGGACCTTGAAGGATCTTTGCAAATAAAGTTTGCTTAATTCAGCTGACTGTTATACTAAGTAATGCCGATTTGACAAATCTAAAATCATATAAATAAAAGGTCAAGTGTGAAAAATAAGAAGGAGATACAGAAGAAGATATATAGAAGAAAGACAGGAAAGGTGTGTGTGAAATTGTGAAGGATGACCAAATATCCTTGAGGAGTAGCAGAGATATATTCGATCAGGAAGGATCTCACTTATATAGAACAGAGATCTATAATCAGCAAGGTAGTTGCATTATTATACAGGTCATTTTCATTGTTACCTTTTTATCATTGTAACAGTGAATTCTAAATCTCTTAATCGAGTTGGTTTAACAACCATATTGTAAATCCTCTAACAAGGTGACAATTCCATTGAATTATTCTCAAGACCTCTTACCAGGCCACTCCTAGCAGGGTGATTAAATCCTCTAACAAGGTCACACCTAACAGTGTGTTTTGTAACCTTTTACCGGGTTGGCTTCTAACCGGGCATCACTTTAGAAAAGTGAAAATCAGTATCTAGATACATTGGTGGTTTTTCCCATATTGGGTTTCCACGTTAAAATTTTGTGTCTCTTGTGTTCTTAATAGTTATCTTAATCATATACAGTGGTGATGAATATCTAAAAGATAATTTTATTAATACTCTTTGCATCTACCAAGTTACTGCAATCTATTTACCGAGTGTTAAATAGATAATATTCATTAAGATATCCTAAGGGATCTAGAAAGAAATAATTGTGAAGTGTTTTATGGTTGACTGATTCACCCCCCCTCTCAGTCACTTCATCCATATTCCATCATTTTCATGATTTCTCCTTTGGAAAGTGTGCTTACATGTTGGGATTTAATGTTTGTTTCCGACGATGTGCTCCAATAAGGTCCTTTGGTCAGATTTCAAGGCCAATCCTAGAGGCTAATTGATGTTATTTGGCACTTTCGCAAAGATGTAAAAGAAGCATGGTGTGACTAAATTCTTCAGTGCACCATGGTTTTTTCTTGCTGAGTGTTTTCATTTTGGATGAACTGGAGATAAATTAATAGTGTGAAGGGCGTTGTTATTAAAGCCAAGTTCCCAAGATTGTCATTCTTTTTTAGCATGTTTGCATCAGTATCATGTTTAATCTTTTTAAAGCCTTTAATAGTGTTGTGTGTGCACTTTTCCTATGAGTGTGTGCACTACTTTTTAAGGTGTTCTTGCTTCGGTTTTCAAAAGGACCCAGTGAATTGTTAAAATTTGTGAATGATGTGCGCACTTGTGTTAATGTCGGGTGTGCCTATATTTGTATGAAAGCATTGTATGGACCATGCCATATCAAAGGAGAAGGTGTGCAATTCAAGCCAGACTTAATGAGTTTATTGTTGATGGTTGCAATGAAGGGAGGCTATGCGCACCTTGCCAAACAAAACCCAACATAGAAGAATTAGCAAACAAGAGACAAAATAGGGTGAGTTGCTGGCTATAGAAGTATGTGCAAGTAAAATAATGAAATAATGCACACCAATTAACAGGGAGCATGATTTTTTGTGCAAGGAAAGACAAATGAAGAGGCAACGTGAGTTTTAAAAAGGGAAACCAACATGAAGTAGAAGGTACGTGTGTGAAGCTAAATGAGAGGCATGTTTTTGAATGAAGCACATGTTGGTGTGCGTGAATGTTGCATGAGACCAGTGTATATAATGCTTAGAAACCAAATGTTGCGTGATTTTTTAGATTGGTTGGCTTTTGAGAGGAGGTTGTGAATATGAAAGGACTCACACACCAATGAAAGGGTGCGTAAGGCATGAACAAGGGGCACTCACTGGAAAAGAAGAGGTAAATGCCATGCAAAAACCAAGTGCCAACAATGCAGAGATAAAAACAAATGAGGGACTAGCACGTGAGTATTGGCTGGAGGATGCCAGTATTAAGGCACATGCTGGCCATGAAGCAGCACATAATGAAATATAGAGGTTGCCAGTTAACCATAGAGAGTTGCGTGAATGAGCATTCAAAGGAGGTGCTCACGTAGGTGCTTTCAGGCTATGAGTATGAAAGGAATGTGTGATCATTGGAGCACCAATGCATAAAAAATAGAGAGTATGTGAACAAATAGACTGGTGCGTAGATAAAATCAAGGTTGCCAGTGAGAAAATTGTTTTGTGCATGGATTAGCCAGAACATCAAAACTAGATCATGATGAGTGCCAATAAATTATTGGTGTGCGCTAGCACAAGCGAGGTGCGTGAGCATATGCTATGATAGCACATAATAAAAATGTGGGTGTGTGAGCCTACAGGCAAAAGCATGGAATGCACACCATTAGAAATGTAGTTTGAGTGCATGGAAGAACATATTAAAGGGGGGCACACAACAAGATAAAAAGTGAAACTAAAATAAGAACAAGGAAATATAAAGCTAAGGGTGCTTGCAGGACAGCAGGCCAAGGCCAAAATAAAGAAAAAGGAGCTCGCACAGGCAACCAGAAGGAAGGTAAAAGTGAAGGGGTGTGCATGTGAGTTTATCCCACATGTACCCCGAATTTATTTTTAAAGATATTTAAATAAAAGGCCACCCATAATTAGAGTAAAGTGAAGAAGGAAGGAGGCACGTTGGCCTCTTCCCTTGTGGGCCCACTAGATTTGCATGCCAGCTGGGCACACTATGTAAGTTTTTAATGATATATTTAAAAACTATTCCCAAGTTTAATCCCACGTTGCCCAGGTTTGAGAAGTTTGAAGTATTTAAATGACCCAGAGCACACAATATAATTTGAAGGAGATGGAGGCTATAAATGTGTGAGTGCTCTAGAGGTGCCTTGAGAATTGTACCAGTGGACCGACAATAAGATAATTTTGTAGACAGGTGGTAGGTACAAGACTAGTGAAGTGGACACATGGTGCTCAGTCATGTGTTCGCTAGATGAAATGGTGGTTAAGGATAACATTCGGTGACCCGAAGAATGCTCAATCGTGTGATTGCTTGATGTTGACGGTTAACATGCTAACATCAAGTGATCAAGAGATTACATGGTCACTAGATCTTGTGAAGTCAGTGGTTAAGTAGTTAGCATCAAGAGACTTGGAGATTGCCTCAATCACTAGGTTGTTTGATCCCTGGCGGTTAGTGAATTTGATCTAGAGATTTAGAGAACAAGGCTAGTCGCATAATCTCCAAATGTTGACCAGGGTTAGAGATGGATCTGGAGATTCAGAGAATAGTCTATTTTCTTGATCTCTGAGTTTGACCGAGGTTAGTGAATTCATCAAGAGATCTAGAGAATGAACCATTCGCGTGATCTCCACATCAAGAGTTCAATGCCATGGTTAACTTTGAGCACCAATCAGCCAGTGACAAGTGTCAAATTCTGGTGGCTTTTGTATGTAAAGTGCAAAAATAAGAGGAAATGAGCAGAGAAAAGGTAAAATGAGAAATAAAGTGCAATTTTAAAGGGTTAAAATGCAAAATTTAAATAAGTCACATAGTCTTCTCTATAGTTCAAAAGTGATTTTATTTTTAATCATGAGAGAAGCATTCACGGGAACATTTTCAAGGAAGATTGTGATAATTTTTTGATAAGGAATTGAATTAAGTTTGTTTGAGAAATGATTGCAGACATGGTGGGAAGTTGAGGGAGAATTAGTTTGAAGATCAAAATTGAAGGAGAATTTGGAGATATTTTGGCTGGAAATAGACAGTTGTCAGTTGATTGTAACTGCCTTTCTTTTCCTACATCTCTGGTTTTTCTCTCCATTGTGAAGGATGATGAAAAATTTATAGTAAGGAGAGGCTTTGGATCCATTGTTGAGTTTTTGGGAATGTTTGTCAAATCTGGAATGTATTGATATAGTGAAATTCTACTTGAATACATTGAAATTCCCTTGCATATTTTTGGTTGTCTTCTTGTCTAAATTCTATAGCTTTTGTGTGTTAAATCTGTAAGGCAGAGTGCACCATTTACAATGTATCTGTGAAATTAGTCTCTAGTTCCTTTCAAGGAAAGGGTAAAATCTTAAGAGTAATTTCTAAGAGCTTGGAATTTTTGCAAGAATTTGATGATTGGGTGTGTTTAAGAGAGGGTGAATTGTAAGGCATTTCATTTGGGTTTTAGATGTGTTTTACTTAGAAGTTTTCTGTAAATGTATGTTCACTTTCTGACTCTCTACCTTGGGATAAGGCACTGGTCTATCCTCAATTTATGAGCATTTCATCATCACCAAAAATTGAATGACTATTTAATTTTATGTATGTTTGAAGAGCTAAGAAGATTAAGTTTGTATCAAGGGTACAAGCAATTGTTGTAATTCTTTGAAGAAGTAAGTCTGATAGGTACACCCGCCTATAGCTAAGAGCTCAAAGTGAAGAAGGATTTTATCCTTGTTAATTAGTTTTTTTCTTGCTAGAATCTAGAGTTTAGGAATCAGAGAGTTCCATTTAAGCATTCAGGGCTTGTGTTAGGAATCAGCAATAAAAATAGCTAATAGGTTGTGCTTTTTTAGCTAACTATGAGATAAATCTCCCGATGGATTGTAGCTTCCCTTGCAACATCCTAATTTGACTAATGTTTCATGGGGGTTTCATCTCCATTATTGCCTTGACCTTTTTTGAATCTACTTCAATTCCTCATGCCAAGATAATGTAGCCAAGAAGTTTTCTAGAAGTGACCCCAAAAGTACACTTCTTTGGATTGATCCTTAGTTTGAATTGCTCTATTTTGGTGAATATCCTTTCTGAATTAGAGAGATGAATATCTCTAGTGGTATATTTAGCTAGTGTTTTATGCACATATTCTTCCATATTTTTATGCATCCTATCATGAAATATGGTTGTCATTGTGCATTGGTACATTGCACCAACATTCTTTACACCAAAGGGTATGACATTCTAGAAAAAGGTTCCTCATGCACAAGTAAATGTTGTCTTTTCCTAATCTTCAAGTGTGATGCGTATTTGATTGTATCCCAAGAATCCATCCATTAAGAAATACATTTGGAATCCAGTAGTGGGATCCACAATCATTCGATGTTTGGCAATGGAAAATCATCCTTAGGGAAAGCCTTGTTTAGATCCCTGAAGTCGGTGCATATGTGTTTTGACTTGTCCACTTTGGATACAGGCGCAATGTTAGATATCCAGTCAGAATAATCTATGGATTGAATAAATGTAGCTTTGAGTAAGTTCTTGAGCTCAACTTTAACCAGTAATGAGATATGTGGATGCATTTTTCTTAGCTTTTGTTTCACTAGTTTAATGCTTGGAGAAATGGATAAATGATGCATGATAAGGTTTGTATCCAATCCTAGCATATCAAAATAAGACCATGCAAAGTTAATCTTCTTTTCAGTGAAGAACTAGATGAATTTCTTCTTCTCATCTTTAGACAAAGATTGCTCTAGATGTATGATTTGGGGATTTTTAGTTGTGCCTAAATTTACTTGTTGCATAGACTCTATAAGTACCGATGATTGCTCCTATAAATATTCAGAATATTAATTATCTCATCCGTAAGTACCTTAGAGAGGTTTTCACAATTGGATACGTCATTTATATTTACTATTTTAGGGTTCAATACTGCCACATAGTGGTTTTCACCATTAGACCACCTATTATTTTGTTTTTATTTCTTTATTGAGATACTTGATATCTTCCACCAACATTTTGTCACTCGTTACAATGGTGGAAGAGTGGAAATGTTCAACAACGTCAAGGTAACAGGATAAGATATGGTCATTGGAAAAGGACATTAGGTTTATTGGCTTAGAAGTATTACATTAAATTAGCTCAAGGCAAATGAGAGGAAAGGAACCAATGCACTTAAGATAAAATACTCTAGTATCATCGTCATCATTCATAGCTACCGAGGATAGGTCAAGAAAGTTATCTTCCCTAGAATTGTCTTGAGCATGACTCATTGAGGGATTTATAGAGGAGTTAGGAGAGGTATTCTATGAGTGGTCCAAAATGACTATCAAGATCTCATTCCACTTCCTCTCTCTGATGTAGGACTCTTTGCAAAGGAACCATCATGATCCAAGAGCATGAACCAAAATTCCAATTAAGATTTTGAGGAGGAAGAACTATAGGAGGACTGCTAGGAGGAGGCTCCTCTTCTTTAGAGAAAAATTGAGTAGGAGGAATAACAAAAAGTTCAATGGTTGCATGTTCTGGATCATTTTCTAAATCATGTTGCATGTTAGAGCTTCCACCAACCTCAAAAGTTGAAATTAAGAGGAGCATACTTATGGATCACATCAAACTCTCTATCAATTATAACATCATACAAATGATCCCATTCATATTCATGTCATTCAATTCTATTACTAGCGGATCATCCCAAGTACTGAGCTAGGGTCATGGGAGATTCTTCATCATGATGCTCTGGATTAGTGGCATGTCCTTCAATCTTATCCAGATTGAGATCAATTGTGTCAGATTGGTTGTCTTGAATTTACACCACTTGAATAGGTGCTTTGGTATCTGTAGCCTAAGAGTAGTCTCTATAATCCAACAGAGGTAAGAAGGGTAGTCTAAACTCTCTAGTCTCCCTGGATGAGTCAATGAATCTAGGTAGATCAAGGATATGCACGATATTGACAAGCTTCCCCTAGTTAGGGTGTCATTCCTTGATAGAGACTTCATGATTTAGTTCAACTCCTAGTGAGGTATTTGTCTCATGTCTACTAAGTTGTTCTTCAGGTACCTCTTCTTGATCTGTAGAGATATGTAGAAATTTTTCATAAGTTTGAGGGATGACATCCTCATCTTCATCATCGGAATCTCTAATCTATCAAACACAGGACCTTTACAGATGATAGTGAAAAAAAAATTTCATAATATTCCACTCCAGTTTTGTCTCTAGGCTTGAAGAATTCATTATTTATGGGCTCAAGGATGCCTTTACCTTTTCCAAGTGGACTTTTTCAATCATATCCCATTTTCTACATAAGCTGATAGCCCATGCCATATTTTTTGGGAGAGATTTTAGCATATTTCACCTCTTTTTTGGTTTCTTCACCTTTATATAGCCATTGTAAAATACCTTTCTCTTCATTTTCCTATTCAAGAGGGGCTTTTTCTTTAACCATTCCATTTAGTTCATGAATCGTCAGGGCAAAAGTACTAATAGGTTGAAAAGAAAGAGATGGATTGCCATAGGATTGAGGTGATATAGGCAAGTTGACCATTGAGCATGATGCATCCAATCGATACTCTCCCATTCCAATATCTTTTATACTCAACTTCTTTTGAAAATCATCTAATGGTGCTTGTCTATATTTTTTAGTTTCTTGGTTTTGTAGGGCTTCCTTGTTGTGGGGAACCATGCTTTCAGTCTATTTAAGATTATTACAAGTGTATGGTGAGTCTAAAAGAATGGTAACCTTAATTTTGTTGTGAGGGAATTTAATACATTGGTGATATGTGGAAGGTACAACCTACATTTTGTGGATCTATGGGAAATCCTAAAGTATGTTTTATGTTAGGGGAAGGTCCAAGATTTAACAAATGATGTCCCTTTGAATAAGACCTACCTGGATGGGCAAGACTACCATGAATTTTGAATAATGTTCTTCTTCATCATATACTTTGATTGTTATCTTTTTTCAAGGATGGATAGCATGTTCTGAGAAACCAAGGGCTTTAACCAAATTAAAAGTGTAGATATTCAAACCTGCACCTCCATCCAAATGTGCTTTACCCTATGCTTGTGTATAAGGACTTTGATATGGAGGGGTTGGTTATGCATGTGGTTGATAGATTTGTCATCTTCTTTTGAAAATGTCAGGTAATGAGGAGAAGTGATATGACCGACCATGGACTAGAACTTATCTATGTCTAAGTCCTTAGGAATGTTGGCCATGAGGAGGGCTTGATCTAGAATCTCCTTATGAGAAGGAAATATTTTAAGCAGTTCAAGGATTGAAATCTGAGCTGACATCCACTAGAACTGATCAACCAAATTGTAATCACGTATTGTAGATGAGGTAGTTGGTTTTGATGCTTGAGTTATTGTTTGTTTGGAAGATGAGGAGGAGGATTGACCAACCCCTCACAGAATGAATTTTCCTTGAGAATGGGTTATTGTGTTAGATGACTCAGCCTAAGCCTTTCCTTTGATCTTGATGACATTGACTGTATGGTCAGAGGACTCGAGCATGTGGATCACATTGTTAGTATCAGGGTATGTGTAACCAATTTTGTTTTCTTTTACCTTAGATGACTCCCCTTTCTCATATTTAGGAAAAGGATCTTTGAAAGCCTTATGATTAGTATTCATTTTCAGGGAATCAATAATAATTATCTCATTATCAATAAAATCCTAGATGAGATGTTTAAGCTTCATGCAATCATTGGTCTTTTGGACTTTTTTATGATGCTAATCACAATAATGGTTGTCCTTCCACCATTTAGGCATTATCCTAGGATTGTATGGTTTAGAGTTGTCAGGAAAAGTGATGATCTTGTTTGTTAAAAGTATCTTCAAGGTATTCTCAAGTGATTCTCCAAGAGGAGTAAAGTCTCTCTTAGGTCTCAGGATCCATGGCCTATCTTTGTTAGCCTAAGTTTTAGAGTCAATTTGGTTTCTCTTATTATCTTTCACAGCTTGGATACCAGTGGATAAGGTTAAGGCTGGCTCCTTGGGCTTGGTAGTAGTAGATGTTGAGGTCATACCTACAATTCTGTCATTGATGACATCTTTGGCTTTATTCTAGATTTTTTCTTATCCTTGTTATGTTGGTTATTGGAAGAGGATTTTGGTTCTTTATACTGAAGAGTAATCTCTCCCTCTCAAACAAGGACATCCTCTATGCATATAAATAATTCAACCAACTTGTCAAATGAAGCATGTGTTTACACCTGCAATGCATAGTTCATTTCAAGAACCAAAGTGTTGATGAATATATTGATTTTATCAATCTCATGAATTTGTCTGGGATATTGAGTGAACATTAACTGCCATTGCTAGAGGAATGTGACAAAGGGTTCTCCCACACATTGTCTGGTATTTCATAAATTGAGCATGGTGATAGTATGAGAGCTATTGTAGGAATATTTGTGGATAAACTTCTAAACTAGCTCTTCAAAGGTCTTAATGCCAGGGGCAAGCAAGGTGAACCAACTCATAGCTTAGTCACCAAGACTTCAAGGAAAGAGTCTCATCAGATAGATCTTTTCATGCATAAACTTCATGCTTAGATTACAAAATTCGCGCACATGATCTTGAGGATCCTTATTACCATCATATTTCTCATATTTAGGGATATCCACCTTAGACGGGAAAGGTGGCATGTGGAGATTTTTGTCAAAGGTAAAGGGACAAATTGATTCAAGTGAGTACTTGTCAGAGGGTTGATCCTTATATTTCTTTAGTTGTGAAATCTCACAACGTAGATCCTAAAGTTGTTTAGTAAGGGCGATTAGAGGAGACTCTTCCTCTTTTTGTAATAGGTCATTCACATCAAATTCAAGTGGTAGCTTCACACCCATGGAAGCAAGATACATAAAATAGTGATCTTTACTTGGCTCATGATGGCCTACATCACCTTGTGAAAATACTTGTCTTCTTGGTATTTTTAGATTTCTTCTTGCGTGAGTTCTTCACCTTCAGAAGAATTAGAGTCATGTCTTATGTGTGCACCTAAATCATTATTTTCAAAATAGATGTAATCAAAGCTCTCATCGTTAGGAAAGGGTATTGCTTGATAATTAGAAGCTTGATGTAAAGGTTCTTCTTAAAGAGATGGTCCAGCAATGTTGTAAATGGATTTTCCTCTAGGATCAGTTGTAGCCTTGTAGGAATGACTACGAGTTTTGACTAGCATGGAAGATGAGATTAATGAACTGATAGTGACAAGGTAACTTAATCTTGTACTAAGAGATAAAATTAATGATAGTGTTATCACAAGAATAAGTAGTTGATAATAAAGTAGCCAGAACAAGGTGCAAGGTACCGAGATTGAGGCTTGGATGACTGATGAGTGGGACTTGCGACCAAGTTGATAGAACCAAGATAACTAATTATAAGGTACCGAGAGTGAGGCTTGATGCCTGTTGAGTGGCACTTGTGATGAATTTTTTATCAAGGTATAATTTTAGATAGGGTACTTGAGACAAGGCTAGAGCACTTCCAAGATATAAAGAAAAATCAAAGAGATACCAAATTACTAACAATAGGTCAACCAATTAGGGATACCAGCTTGCACATAGATAACTGTTTATCAAAATAATAGAAAAATCCAAGAGGACACGGACAACTGAGATCTGAGAATCTAGAAGCAGGTTATGAAAATTAGTCAGACATAGGATCGTATGACAAACTTCAGAACTGGGTGTGATGAAACTCAACACTGTGTGTAATAATATGGTGGATGCCAATCTTGTCATGTGATGAAACACATCACTGGGTGCGATAAAGAACTCATAACATACGATATGATGTTGGAAAAAATGACAGAATGCAGGAAAATGAATGATTAACCACTATTTTAAAAAACTTTGACCAATCTAAATGAGTTTGGCTTCGGATCCATGATGAGTCTAAGCATCCCTAAATTAGGTCTGAGTGTTTCCAAGCAAGCAATAGTGTGATCAAACAATAGTCTCCAAACAATCCACCAAAGGAAAAAGAAACTTTGGGGATACAAGCAATGGTGAGGTCTAAAGGAATGTTACAATATGTCAAGAGAATCAAGTGTATGTTTCACAATGATTTTCACGAGTCTCA
>BSBK01009806.1:142500-197500 GCA_027943335.1 Chamaecyparis obtusa
GATGGTTTGGAGAAGGCCTTAGAGGAAATCAGCTACTTGTCATCACAAAAGGTTTCTGATTCCGCATGAGTCCTCACCTGGGAGTCGGGGTCTAGCAAGGGGCTGTCAGGGAAAACCCAGGAGAGTTAGAGGGCTATGTGATGACAGTCTCCTACTTGTGCCCTAGGATTCTCTCTAATTAACCTTGTGTCTACCTTTGGTATCCCTTGAGTAACCTTTGAGCCATGTTGTATATCTTAGATTTCATGATGTCACCCATCGCTTTGGATGTTGATGCTTGTGTCTATTTAGTGGTCTTTCTTTTAATGAACTTTTACTTTATGGTTTGTGATCCAAGAACCAAACTATGAAGAATTTGTGCATAACATAGGCAAGGCCATTTGAGATGAGCCCCCGAGTCTTTAGGTCTGGCCCTTAGGACTATTTTTATTATTGTTTGTAGATTCATTTGGCTAAAATAATAGGAAAGATTACTTCATGATCTTGTATATTTTTTATAACTATGATGATGTTGTTGATTAGTGCAACATGCTATGTACTCCAGAATTTACATAATGTGGTAAGGATTTTACTCTCTCAAGGAGAACTTAGTAACCTGGACTTATGATTATCACTTAAATTGTATTAACAAAATGTTCATGTATATTATTGATGTTATATTTTTGGTTGTTGTTAAATTCCTTTGAAAAAATAATATTCTTTTTTATGTTGAGTAATTAGCTTTATGTCGAGGATTCCTCTGCAAGGCATTACAATTTTTCCATCTTAAGGTGGGGGTATATATGGCCTCCTTATTTAAAATATTCTTGTTACCTGAAGCATTTTAGGTAGAGTACGCTAGTATAACACAATTTTCTAGGGCCAAATAATTCTCCTTTTGTTCATTGTTGGTGGATATCCTTGGTTATCCTTAGGATTGGTTGAACTAGCATAATGCAACTTGCTAGCCCATTTGACCTCTCCTTTGCATATATTTACAAGATTGGTTGACTAGAATAACACAATTTTCTAGAGCATTTGACCTGACCTATTCTTTTCATGGGTTGACTAGCATAATACAATTTTCTAGACTATTCAACCTCTCATTTGCATAGATTTTTATGAGTTGACTAGCATGCACTAGACCATCAACTCATTTACATTTTTCAATAGGTGAAACTAGCATAACACAAATTTCTAGATCATTCCCCCTCTTATCCTTTCCTTCTCTCTCTCATGGATCACCTAGCACAATAAAAATGGCTAGCCTATATCATCCATGGTTGTCTTATTCTCTTCTCCATGATTCCATAGCATAATGCACTTTTCTAGTATATATGATTATCAAGTCTTGTCTTGTCTTTGATGTGTGATTTCTATTTTTATGTGACCACTTGTGCTTTTGCAATAGCTTTCAAAGCATGATACTAGTGGTTGAGATATTTTCTTTACCAAAGTCCCTTCAACTAGTTGACTTGGAACATTAGTAATCTCTAGGCTTTTATTTTTGTTTTATGTGTCTTTGCACATGGTTGTGCAAGTTAATATCCTTATTTTGGGGGCTTGTGTCCTTAAACTTAGTGATATCTTATCTCTTTACAATTTTCCCATGATCACATCTACATCTCTTTCTCTCTCTTGCTTCTACTTTATTGTGAGCATGAGGTGGACTCATACTCCCACTAAAGTGTGGGCTAAATACATCATCTGAAAAAGGTAGAACCTATAATTAGATGCTTAATTTAGCTCCATTTCAACGTACACAAGGAGAAGAAGAAGACATATTTTCTCAAATGCATCTACCTACAAGAGGAGATCTTGAACAAAAATAACATCATTGACCAAAAAAGGGAAAGGAGGACATCAATTCACACTCTCTCAATTACAAGGTAAAAAATAATTCTTGATGAAGGATGACACACTTTTAGTCCCAAGTGAGGGACCATTTATAATAAATATACACTTTCAAGAAAGGAAGAGGTTGTAATCAAGGATATACATATCTTGAAAAAGAGAGAACCCCTTAGAAAAAAACAAACAATTATATGCAAGAAATAATACCATATTATAAACATATACCACCCCACAAAAGAAAGAGGGATCCTTAGAGGAATAAGATATTGGAGAGATAATTTTTATCCCACAAGCATGGTGACAAGGCTATTATGATGCTCAAAAAGTAAGATTATTTATGAGAGTCAATGTGTTATGTGCAATGTCCCTTTGCACATGTGATGTGCCCTAGAGGCCATGTATACAAGGTCTACGTAATTGGGGGGTGGTCTCCACCCTTGAATGCTCCAGTTGAAGGGAGATGTTCCATGAAATGCAACCCTTAACACCCACGGTATCCACCCTCACCACCACTTTGGTCTTTTGGTGTAGTGGTTAGGCCTTAGTAGTATCAAAGCTGAGGTCTCAAGGTCAAGACCCACGGAGCATGGTGGGTTGTAAAGTCACTGTACATGGGTGATGTGCCCCAATGGCCACATGTTTGGGGTCTACATAATTGAGGGTGGTCTCCGCCCTCAAATGATCTGGTGGAAGGGATATGTGCCCCATAATGCCACCCTTAATACCTTGGGTAGCCGCCCTCACCACTAGGCTAGTCTTTTGGTATATTGGTTGGGCCTTAGTGGTAAGTCCCATCCCTTTCTTGCTCTTAGATTTTATCTTTCAGCACTTCAAAATTTTGTTAAATGGTTTTCTTGCAATCAATAGACTGTGGTTATGGTATTTGTTTCTAATATAAGGCTTGGTTGTTAAATTTCAATTGTTCGTATTTTTTGTGCACAAAAAAGATCACAAGAATAAATTCTTGCAACTTCACCAAGTCAACAATGTAGTTCACATAATTTTTTATCAGATATCTAAAAAGTGAATTACTTTTCTAGATTTGGGTAAATATGTAGTTCTAAAACAATATTCAACTGATGAATTACAAATATATGTGTTCATTCTCACATAGTCATGTAGAACTCGAAAGATAAGTCATTACATACAACTCTATAAATTTTAGTTAATGCTAGCACAAAGCTACACCCATATTTGAGAGTATTAATGACCTATAAATGCAACCTTTATTTTAGTATTGTGATGGTTTCCTAGAGGAGTGGACAACATCAGACTAGCTTGCGACCACCTCAGAAAACCCCTACGCACATACTAAGAAGTCTCACGTCCATCTTGGTAATGGCTTCAACTAGAAATGAAATGTATGGAAACAATAAGAGTTAAGACGCAACTCCAAACCTCAAACTAGATACAACTAGTAATGAAGATTCTAGTCACTCAAAATACTTATTCTTCGACACAACATGTAGTTTGAACTTATAATCATTAGTAACCCAAATCAAGTTCCAAACAAGACTTATTCACATTAAAAAAACAATTTTCTTCCTCAATCAACTCTACCCAAGCAACATGAAAATCAACTACAGATTTACCTTGAAAGCTCCAATGGATCTCAAGACCATTTGTTTTAGTGGCATCAAGATTGTTAGCTTGAAGGGATTTTTTCCTCTAGCCCAAGTGAAATAATCTACATAATTTCACCAATTTCTTTAATATCTAAGCATACCCAAATGAGATCCTTCACATCCCTTTTAAACACTTTCTCATCCCCTTTTCATTTTGTCTTTACAATGTGGGATAAAAAAATTCTTTTAAAATATCATTTCCCACTTGAAAAAGAAAAATTTCCCTTTTAAATAATAAAGCAACTTTAATAAAATGTACTTTAATACATTTGTCACTTTATTAAATAAACTATTTAAATCTTTAGGCATTAAAATAAAATAGAAATTAGACTCAGAACCAAATGTATAATAGCCCATTGGAAAGGTCTCGGTGAGAATCTCTAAGTCCAATATTGAAAACCCAAAAATACTAAACCATGTTGCCTTACTATAAATAGTAAGTATCTAGAAACCTAGTTGAATCAACTCTATTTTTCCTGAAACTGGAACTACCTAGGCCAAACCACTCATTGATCCTTGTAAATTATTGGTTAGCCCTTAGGACCATGATGATGGGATAATGATAAGTCATGTCATGGATAGCTAGAAAGGGGATATTACAATTTTCTCCCCCTTGAAATTCCTTGTCCTCAAGAAATCTCAACTCTAGATGTTGCAAGATGTCCTCACTCTACCGCATAGCATTGTCAATTGGAAAATTCTTCCACCACATGAAGTACTCTCTGATAGTCCTTTGAAGCATATTCTCCCTAGTCTCCAAGATATCCTCAAGAACTAAAACTAGCTTCCCCTTATCATCAAGAGGGGGTAACTCTATTGAAGGCACCTCATTGTGTTCTAGTGCCTTTTTGAGGTGTGATACATGGAATACATTATGTATTTTACCATCCACTTGAAACTTCAACTCATAGGCCACTTCCCCTACTCTCTTGATCACTCTAAAAGGCTCATAGTATCATGGCTTCATCTTTTCTGCACCACTAATCTTAAGAGAGGACTGCCTATATGGATACAACATGAGATAAACCATATCACCCACTGCAAATTCTTTTTCTACTCTATGATGATTTGCATACTGTATCTATTAGTTATGTGACTTCTGCATATTTTCCTTCAAAGATCTCATGATATCTTGATTCTCCTACAATAGATCTCTATCCCTAGGCACCTTGCTATCGTTGAACAGTAAATCCATAAAATTGGTGGCATGGTACCCATAGAGGGCCATGAATGGTTTCATCTAAATAGACATGTGATGCATAGTATTGTATTAGTACTCACCAAGGTGCAACCACTTCACCCATGCCTTTTATTGCCCTGCTATATAATTATAGGGATATCCCTCAACCCATTTATTAACTATTTTAGTCTTACCATTGGTTTGAGGGTGGTATTGAGTGCTCGGGGTAATCCCCACAACCTGAAGATCTCCTTCTAGAAAAGAATCATGAACCTTCTATCTTGTTCACTAACAATTATCTGCATAAATCCATGCAACCTGAAAATCTCCCTGAAAAATAACTCTACTAACTATACCATAGTATATGTGGACACAAGGAAAAGAAGCATGCATACTTAAATAATCATTCCACCACCACATAAATGTGATCCATACCTTGAACCTTAGGTAGGCCCATGATAAAATCCATTAACACACCATCCCACTTCTTCTTTGGAATGGGTAGGGGTTGCAACAAACCACCTAGGAATGAGTGATCATGTTTATTTTTTTGGCACATCGGGTTCTCTCTAATATACTATAACACATCTTTTTTGAGCCCCTTCCATGTGAAGTTCTCTCTCACCTATCTATAAGTTTTGAAGTATCCCTGATGTCCTATCATAGGTGAGTCATGGAAATCTCTCAAAATATTTTTGTTAATGGTAGATCCTAACACCAATAATATGATGTCCTTGTAGGTGATCAAGTCATTTACCACTGAATACCTCTCATCTTGTATAAATCCATCAATAATACTCATATCTCACTTGTCCTTTACATACTTTGCAGAGATTAATTCTCTCTAATCATCTGATATCACTCCTAGCGTGCACAAGTGAGGTCTCTGGGACAAGGCATCAACAACAATGTTTTTATTCCATTTAACGAAGATTGTGTCAAATACATAAGCTTGTAATTTATTGACCAATTTATGTTTCCTATCATTTAAATCTATTTTCCCAAGGAAATGTTTCAAACAATTGTGATCATTTTTAACATTGAATTTTTTTCCCACTAAATACTATCTAACTTTAGCCAAGGCCTGTATAATGGCTAACATTTCCTTTTTGTATATGTTGTAACTCCTTTAGACACCTCTCAAATTCCTTCTCTCAAATTTAATAGGGTGCTTATCCTACATTAAGACCACCCCAACACCTTCTCCTAAGGCATCACAGTGTAGCTCGAATAGTTTGATGAAGTCAGGAATGGCTAAACTGGGAAAGTGCTCATCAATTCCTTGAATATATCAAAACAATGCTGAGCTCCTATCTGTCCATTCAAATACATCCTTCTGATTTTAATCTATGAGAGGAGCTACTAACTATGAATATCCCTTCATGAAATGAAAGTAGAACCCACAAAGACCAATGAAACCTCTAAGTTGTGATAGACTCCTAGATGGCGACCAATCTATTAGGGCCTATTTTGTGCATAGAATATTGTTAGGAATAAGGTGTCTCAACCTTGGATAATTCCTATTCTTATTATTTGTTTTGTAAAATGTATTTCTTGCAAATAATGTTGATGTGTCAACATCTTGAATTGTGTGTAAGGAGATCATGGCTAAAATAGTTATGACGGATTCCTATGACACATAAGAGATATGTCAAGAAGATTCAATGACAGGTGAAGACATGTGGCAACTGATAAATTTGAGTATTGTACACTCTTCCCCAATCATGGGGTTCGGGGTTCCTATTTTCTCAGAAAATGGTAAAACCCTAATACGGTTATCTTTGGGAGTAGCCCTAAAAAGTGAAGCACATGATATAAGCATTTTTTAGGGTTGCGAAGAGATGTGATGTGAGTGTATTGTTGGAATGTTTTATGCTACTGTGATTTTTCTTCAAGGTTTTGAAATCTTCTGAAAGAACTTGCATTGCAAGTGTATTGTAAGCTGCAATAGTTTTGATCAATACATTGTGCAAGTTTTGGAGTGCTGGGGTTTTTACTGAAAGGTTTCCCCAGGGCATATCATTGTGTTATTCTCTATTTTTCTATATGCATGGTATGTGGTTGCAATATCTTTGTTAAAGTAGTTAACGAATCTGAAATTGTAAGGATTTAAAAGAATTTGCACAATACTTTCCTATAGAGATTAGCGTAGGAAGCTATTTCCGCACCTGAGTTTCCTTACAAATATGAGCTCTAATTCTAGAATTAGATTTTCAGATAATTCAATTCCATGTTTGTGTCCATCCAAAAAAGTAGGAATTGGAATTTTGAAATTCCATTTTGGCCCACAAAATGAGCATTTCATCTTCCACTTGAAAAGGTGGAATTAGATATTCCAAAATTGACCATATCCAGCATTATGTATTCCAGCACCCAAATGGGCCCTTATTATAGCCTAGATTTCATTTGAATCCACCTAAACACCCTCAACACTAATAATGTTCCCTAAGTATAACAATTCAGTAATCCTAAATTGATTATGACATCTTAACATATAGGTATTCCCACTCTAGGATGCTCAACACCATATCAAGATGTTTCAGATTTTGCTTCTTTTTTACCAAAACCACTACTGAAGTGAATGGACTCTTACTGGGTCTAATGTGTCCCATCTTGAGGAGATCCTTGATATCCTTTTCAATCTCACCTTTACACCTCTTTGAATGTCTCTAGGGAGTAATGATCATTGATTCAACTCCCTCCTCAAGTTCTATCTCGCGCTCAAATCCTCTATTTGTTTTTGTGCCTAGTAGTATATCTCCAAACACTTTGGTTCATTTTGTCAATAATTATTTAATCTATAGAGGGTACTCATATTTATGTTTCTTAGTGACCTCTGGTATTTCCAAAATCCTTACTTCCTATTACACCTAATCATGCTATATCAATCTCTCCATTCACCTAAGAGACACCACTCTAAGTCCCCCATCTGATAAGGCTCTAAGTATCACTTTCCTACCTTGATGCTCAATATGAAACTCCATTTCACCTAATTTAAAAGTGAATTCATGGAGAGACTTCATCCAAGTCATTCCAAGAATCACATCATAATCTCCCATGTCAACCACATAAAAATATTCCACTCTATCATAGTCTCCCATCTACATGTGTATACCAGAGATCATGTGAGTTTTATCTAACTTATGTCCACTAACCACTATATCTTTGAAGCCTTTGTGACCTTAGTCTGAAGCCCTATCCTCTTGACCATTCTTTCTATGATTAAATTGTGGGTAGCACTTGTATCCACCAATGTAATAACTTGCAATCCATGCATTACACTCCTTTCCATGAAGGTTATTACATTTTCATTACTTGAAAGTCATGAAATAGTCTTATCACCACCTGATTCCCTTTCTGGTGGTTTCTCCTCATCGTTACTTTTTGAATCAAATTTTTATTATGCATCACCTGATGTTGACTCTTTAGTTGAAAAATACTCAACATGTGTTGCCTTTTCCTTGACTGAGCATTTGTGTGAAAGATCTTAGGGCTCTTTGCAATGAAAACATAGTTTCCTCCTAAGATCATTTAACTACTAGTTGTCCAACCTTTTTGTTTCGTCCTTATTGAGAGTCCTTCTGGAAACTTTTCTTATCCTTATCATCTCTTGACAAAAATCCTTTTGAATGATACTTATCTTTTGATGGGGAGAGTTCCATGCCTTTAGATTTCTTATAGGCCTCTTGTATAGTGGCAGGATTAAGGCCCTTAATCCATCCCCTCAATGGTTTTGTAGGCCCATTCATGAATAGTACTAGTAATCTCCTAGGTGAAATATTTGTAATTGAAATTGAAAGTCTTTGAAACTCTGATTTGAAGGTATCAACTGAGCCCCACTTCTTAAGTTAAGCTAACTCCTTGAAATGTAGTTATCAATCTTTATTGTCAAAATGATCAATTAAAATCTCCATAAACTCTACATATTGATCATGGTCCATAGTGACCATACCATGACACAACTACTTGTGTGCTAAGCCATCTAGATGTATTGGTGCAAAGTTAATGGCTTCCTCTTTTGACATTGGGTTTAATTTGAAATAAGTATCTACCTTCTATACCCATGCTTGGGTAGTGGTTTTTTTGGATCCATCAAAATACACTAAGGTGAGCTTTCTTGCTTTCTTCTGTAAATCACTATATTGTCCCCTACCACCTATGTGTGGAAAACACTTCAACCTAACATCCATATATTCTCTAAAAGAAATGGATGACTGGAATTCCTATCCTCCAGCTTCCCAAACTCTTCAGAACTGTGCCTGCAACTCAATAATATGTGACTCATTTTTTTACTGAATTGGAACTCTAGGTCGAAAGGTAGGTACAACTGGTCTCGAACATACTATTCTTGGTGGTCTAGGTCCCTAGCCAAAACTATAATCCACTTGACATCCTCCATTACCATCGTTCTATCCATTATGCCCACCATTATTTCCCCTATTTTATTTTTCATTTTTTACTCTATTATTACCTCTGTTATCACCTCTAATATTTAAATTCATCCCCATCTATCTTTCCATCATTTGCATCATAAGCTCCATCCATTGGCTTTGTTCCTGAGCCCTATATTTGACCAACCTTTATCCCTATTCCAAGGTATCCAATAACTCTAAAAATCCCCCCTCACTAATATCCTTAGCATTCATGTCTTCCATACTACCAATAACCTATTCACCTATAGCCCTATTTTCTTCTGGATCTATATGTAACAATACCTTGTTCTTTTTTTCTTAGTATTATATGTATCAATCATTGGTGGAGGATTGTTTCTTGACATATCAAAATTTTCTCATTTTTGAACATAACAAAATGGTAGGAAGTGTAGCTCTATTACCACTATAAAGTGACACAAGGGTAGATAGGGAGAGGGGCCAATGGCACACCCTAACAAGATCCACCTTGCAGAGATCACATGCAGAAGCAACAAACACACAAGTGAGAGAGAGAATGTAGGTATATTTCATATACTAACTTCAATTAATTCATACATGTTGGGCTATAACACCTTCCTAGTTTAGGCCAGATATTATAATCAAGCCCAGAAGTCCTCCAACATGTGAGGATATGACACAATCTTCTATCTCCTAGATTCTATCTCGGATGCCCTAATTGATGTCCTAAAACTATAAATAAAGATTATATTATATACAAGAGGCTACTGAACAAGTTGGCCTTCAAATCCACCATCAACAGAAGGAATCACCAGATCTAGGTCCACACACTTCCCAATGATAGATATCATCATTAAATTCACAACCAAAATTAATTACAAGATTCAGCCTCAACAAGAAACTAAAATAAACAACTCAGTAAGAAATGATAACCGAGTGCCAGACAAGCATCATTGAGCGCTAGGGAAATTCACCAAGTGCTAGAGAGACAATCGACCAGCACCAGTAAACAAAGGAAACCAAGCAACACCAAACCAACTCATTCAAAGAAGGAACCAAGCCACACAGGAAAACACAAACATGTTTTTGGTGAGACAGGATTGCCAAGGACCCGAGATGCTCCTGCATCAGACACCTGGCGTTATTTGAAAATGATTCTCCAAATCATGAAATAGGTATGATTCGAGCTGAATCCAACTCAGATTGTGAAATCCATGAAATGGCTTCAATCGGTATATTCTTCCACTTTACTAGATATTCCATATACTATTTTCCTCTTGTACTTCTGCCAATTATTTGCTCTAAAATCTACTCAACTTCTTCTATTGGTTTCTTAGGATAATCATTCGGTACTATCATTTCTTCATCTGACTCATGATACTCATACAAATAAGCAATGTTAAAAATAGGTGATATATCCATGTCATCAGGTAACTCAATATCATAAGTATTTCCACTGTCAAATCTCTTCAAAATCTTACCAGGTCCAAACTTCTTCATTTTTAGCTTCCCATATGTTCCAATAGGAAATCTATCTTTCTTCAAATGAACCAGTACTTCATCATTGACTGCAAAAATCTTGTGTCTTCTTGATCTATCAGCTCTATCTTTGTATTTCTAATTACTTTTCTCCATCTTATATTTCACATCTTCACGCAATGTCTTCATGTACTCAACAAACTTTACTCCTTCAACACTTCTCTTTCTCTTGTTAGCAATGTCTCTCAAATCTGATATACCTCTTGGTTGTATGCTATTTACAATCTCAAAAGGTGTTTTTCTAGTACTCCTATTCATTGAATTATTGTATGAAAACTCTACTTATGCCAACACAAAATCCCAATTACTCAGTGTGTCTCCAACTAAACATCTCAAAAGATTTCCCAAACTTCTATTCACAACTTATGTCTATCCATTGGTCTGTGGGTGAAATGTAGAACTATATTTTAACTCGGAACCAAACTTTCTCCAAAGGGTCTTCGAAAAGTATCCAACAAATTTACTATCTCAGTCAGAGATAATACTCCTCGGTAATCTGTGCAATCTGACAATTTCCTTAAAGAAAATATTTTCTATATGTACTGCATCTGATGTCTTTCTACAAGGTATAAAATGTGTCATTTTAGAAAATCTATCAACAACAAAAAATATAGAATCATTACCTCTTACTATCTTCAGTAAGTCAAGAAAAAAATCCATACTGATATCAATCCAAGGTTTCTCAGGAACAGAAATCGGTGTATACAATCTAGTACTCTGACTTGGTCATTTTGCAACTTGACAAATTCCACAATTTTTCACAAATTTTTGAACATCTTTATACAACTGTGGCCAAAAGTATTTCTCCTTAAGAAAATTCAATGTCTTATCAACACCAAAGTGTCCAGCCAAACCACTACTATGTTTCTCATTTATCATATTAGTTAGCATTGGTCCTCTTGGTATACACAACTGAATACCTTTAAACAACATACCTTCTTGAATAAAATATTCTTCCCATTTAGTACTTGGTTGATTTTGAATAGGTTCTTTGCACTTTCTCCACGGCTCAGAAAAATCAGGATCAAATTCATAAGAATCTCTCATGTCATCAAAGCCAAGAACTTCAATTTTCATCTTGGTCATCAAAGATCTCCTTCTACTCAATGCATCTGCAACTCGGTTAGTGACTTCACTCTTATGATTTATCACAAATGTACAACTCTACAAATACTCAACCCATTTCATATGTCTCTGATTCAACTTATTCTGACTACCCAAATATTGTAAAGCTTTATGATCAGTATAAAACACAAATTCACTCGGTATCAAATAATGTCTCCATTTCTTCAGTGCTTGAACAATAGCATTTAATTCTTGATCATACATAGAGTATTTCCTTTTTGCATCATTCAACTTTTCACTAAAGAAAGCAATAGGTTTACCTTCATGACTCAACACAACTCCTATTGCACTTCCACTTGCATCACATTCCACTTGGAATACCTTATTGAAATTAGGCAATGCCAAAATAGGCAATTCAACAACCTTCTGCTTCAGAGTCTCAAAACTTTTATCAGCTCCATATGTCCACTTGAATTCTCTTTTATCTCCTCTCATAGTCTCAGTCATAGCATTACAAATTGAACTAAAATTCCTAATGAACTTTTAGTAAAAATTTTCCAAACCATGAAATGATCTTACCTCACTAGCATTATCAGGTGTAGGCCAATTCAAAATAGCTTCAACCTTTTCAGGATCCATCTTCAAACCATCAGCTGAAATCACAAATCCCAAATACACAATCTCCTCTTTCATGAATGAACACTTTTTCAAATTTATCAACAACTTTTCTTCTTTCAACCTCTGTAATACTTGTTTAACATGCAATAAATGTTCTTCTCTGGTCTTACTGAATATCAAAATATCATCTAGGTATACAATCACAAATTTACCCAATAATTTCTTCAAAACTTCATTCATCAACCTCATAAAATTACTCGGTGCATTAGTTAAACCAAAAGGCATAACCAACCACTCATACAAACCTTCTTTTGTCTTAAAAGAAGTCTTCTACTCATCACCTTCTTTGATTTTGATCTGATGATACCCACTTTTCAAATCAATTTTGGTAAAATAATTTTCTCCAGTCAAACTATCCATTATATCATCCATTCTCAGTATAGGAAACCTATATTTCACTATTATATTCTTGATTTATCTAGAATCTATACGCATTTTCCATTCTCCATTCTTCTTAGGTTCCAATACAGTAGGCATTGCACAAGGACTCAAACTTTCTCAGATCAAACCTTTCTAAAATAGTTCTTGAATCTATTGGTTCAATTCCTAATTCTCGGTAGGTGTCAACTAATGTGGTGCCTTATTCGGTAAACTAGCTCAAGGGATTAGATCCATACAATGATCAATGCTTCTCTTCAGTGGAAAACCATCAGGTAAATTATTAGAAATGATTTCACAGTACTTGGTGAGTAACTTATCAATCTCCTCAGGGACACTATCCTCTAATTTCTTACTCAGTTTGTTAGGAATCATAGCAAAACATACATCATTCTTCTTCAAATCCTTAACAAACTTTCTTCCTTCCATTAAGAAAACTTTCGCAAATGTGCAAACATTACTAATAGGTTCTTCAATCAAAGGTAACAAGATTTGTCTTCTTCCATCAGCCCAAATAGTATATTTATGCAATCTCCCATCATATATAGCATGTCTATCATATTGTCAAGGTCTACCCAACAAAATATAACAACAATCCATAGGCATAATATCACATAACACCTTATCATAGTACTTTCCAATTTTCAAATTCACATAACATTGTTCACTTACCAAGAGTGTATGCTCATCTTTGATCCATGAAATATGATAGGGCTTCGGATGTTCCAACCTTTTCAACTACAACTTTGTGACCATTTCCTTAGATGCCAAATTCTCTGAGCTACCACTGTCAATGATTACCTTCCAAAATTTATCAAAAACTCTACATCTAGTCTTAAACAAACTTTTCCTTACCGGATCTTCCTTATTACTTTGACTACAAAGTGCTCTCCTTACCATCAAGTTATTTTCCTTCTCAGGTTCATTCAGTGACTCTTCTTGCACCAAAGAATTTCTACTATTACCGACCTTCTTAGTTGCATGTCACTAGTACATTTGAGGCCAAATTCTGATGGCCATTTGTTGGATTTTCAATGGAAATTTGTCAAAACTTTGACACATCTGTTCGTCAACATTTTTGCATTGGAAATGGCAATGAAAGTGATAACCGTCAGTATTCTGACATCACTACCCATCAAAAATGGACACATAAATAGAAATTTTACTATGGGACCAATCTATCAAAAAATACTTCTTACAACGTTTCATCGGTCGGAAAGGTGACGGATATTCAGTAGATGTCCGATAGGAGTACTTGTCAAAGGTATAGCAGTCCCATCGCACCAATCTGTCGGATATGGGTTATGTTCGACGGTTACCTATCGAATATCTGATGATAGGTAATTGAGTACTGACATGAGAAGCCATCAAACGAATAGCTCTTCTATTGGGAAAGGATTACTACCTATTGAAAAAGTGACAGATTAACATAGTAAAAATAACAAAGCTCAAGAGACCATCATAGTTGGTCTCCGCCTTTGGTCCATATACTGACAAAACATTTTACATTTTGTTAGCTCATCAAATGAGAGGATTTGAAATAATTTAATAGAATATTTTCATGATAACGTATATTATTTAAGTTAACGTTGCATGAATTTATTGACTCTATGCACTTGTATACTGTGAGCATAGCCATAAAGAAGCATGTCCTCCCATGGCCTACATTACTCAAGCCATGGGAGGGGATGCTTATTTATGGTTGTGCTCAATGTATATAAGCGTGCGAAATAGATAAATTCATTCACTGCCAAACTAAAATAATATATGTTATACATGAAAATATCATCCATTAAATTCTTTCAAAACACCGCATTTGATGAGCTAACAAAATGTAAAATGTTTTTTCAATATATGGACCAAGGATGGAGACCAACTATGATGGTCTCTTGAGCTCTGCTATCTTTAGTACTAGCTACTGGGTAAGGGCTGGAAGACCTATACCTGTCGATCATTGAGAATAATCACCGCCTTGCCTTTATGTACAGTGCACAGTATCCAATATAAGAGAAGGTAGAAAATATGAATGGATAAAAGAAATGAAAGATACAATAAAATTATCTTGTTGTTTACCTTCTCATAATTGATCCCAGTCTCACAAAAGTAATTTTATACAATCACTAGCACATTTCGTGCATGGATGAGAAACAGTATCCAAAGTTTCTAGATTCTGAGAAGAGGTATGAGTGGAGGCCAAAAAAGGGATATTTGTGAAGGTTTTATAGATGTAGTACTGAATCATCATCTCTTCACTGGTACTCAATCTGGAAACCCTCTCTACTATCAAATCTCCACATCTAGCAAATCTTCACAAAAATCCCTTCTAGCCTCCACTGCATATACGTCTTCTCAATATCTAAAAACTCTCCATCATTGATTCCTGTCATTTTTCACCATCTCTGTGGACTGAGACCTTAAATTATTGAGCTTCTCTTTGTTTCGAGAATAGTTTAACATTCCCTACTTAACAGGGCCAACCATGTGAAGGTGGAATCTCATGTGGCCCCTCCTAGGAGCCTCTTATGACCCTTTATGACATTTTAAGACATCTAAGATGTGTATTCTTAGGGGTCATAAAGGGTCGTAAAGGGTCATAAGGGGTCCTGGCACACAACAACTCAGAAACATAAATGTAGGCATCATGGTCACAAGTTTTTGGAGACAACATAATTGAGTGGTATACCCAGATGATGCAAAGCAACCACTACTCTGGAACTGGAGGAGTAGTAGCTTCTTTGCATCATCTAGGTATACAACTCAATTATGTTGTCTCCAAAAAATTGTGACCATAATGCCTACATTTATGTTTCTTAGCTATTGTGATATCTACATTCATATTTCTTAGCTGTCATACGTATTAATGTGCATGTTTTTTATGTGTTTGGGAAGACATATTTCTAGCCTGGGCCTGGATCCTATGACAATTAGCTTCATAACAATGAAGTAGATGACATATGAGCAATTAGCTTCCCAAGAAAAATCCCATAAATGAACTATGCATACCCCAATTCCTATGGCCTTTGTGCGTACCCAAAGGATAAATTTGAAACATAAGGGTAAGGCTTAAAGATCTATCTAGTGATGCAAAATTAACTTCTTTAAGCCTTACCCTTGTTGTTTCAAATATATCCTTTGGGTACACACAAAGGGCACAAGAATTGGGGGTACACATAGTTCATTTACGAGATTTTTCTTGGAAGCTAATTGCTTAGCTCTCATCTACTTCATTTATTATCAAGCTAATTGTCGAAGGATCCAAGTCGAGGCTAGAAAGATATCTTCCCATTCTATTTAAGCCATATTCCTTGTTCTTTTCAAACTTCCTTGGTACCGTAGGCATGCTCTCTGCAGTACTCTTCTTCAATTTGTGTTCAATAATAAGCATCTTCTTATTCTTCCTAATTGCAGCCAGAGCTTCCTTTTCATCAGGATTAAACTCCAGTTCCCCCATCTCATCATCCTCGTCACTCTTAGCTTCCATCCTAAGCCCTTCTTCCCTCTCTAGTTCTTCAAGCTTCTGCAAGATATCTGGATCAATAAAGTCTGCAACATTGTGTCCATCCATGATCTCAAGAATATCATCTTCTTTCCACTCTTCATTTGCCAAAATATACTGCTTCTTCAAGCTTGTAGTCTCTAGTGGTCGCAAATCAATCCTATTACAAACTACAATAAGAGGCTTATTGGCAAACAGAGGTTTTATGCTATGAAACAGAGTTGCCTGTTGTGCAATACTATAACCACAGGACCCCGAAACATCAAGGAAAAACAAAACAACTTCCTTCAAATGAGCCAAGGTAATAATATTGAGCATCTATATGGTGTTCCTATCCTCCAAGGGGTGGTCCAAAATGCCAAGGGTATCAATAGGCTAAATAGCTTCAGACTATCACGGAGGCCTAATGGCTCTGCCTTGTAGCCCACAACATAAAGCATAGTGCTCAAAGAAAAGTACATGTCCATATTGTAGAAATGGAAAAGAAACAACAAGAAAACAAATAAAAAAGAAAATATTGCAATTAAATAATCACCAACAATGATACACATAATACCTCTGTATGCAGCCCATATTTAATATTTCAAATGCAAGAATGAAAGAAAACATGGAACTAAGCCCATAGTTCATAGGCCCACAAAGGGACATTTATCATAGTCATAGAAATATGATTATTTTTAAATGGAATACACCAAGGAGTACCATCAGAAATATTGACCATTTACAATCATGAACAGTTAATAATCAAATAGCTCATTTTTTTATCAGCATGTGTAGTCTCTGTGTATATGAAAAATGAATGAAATATCAAGCTAAAATAAAATAGTGAACAAAAATTCAAATTCAAGGCCTAATTTATCAAGAGAAACAAACATTAAGATGAAATAAAAATCATTAAGAGTATAGAAAAATCATTAGGACTATAGAAAAATCATTAAGACTAGAAAATCAAGTTCTAGAAAAATCATTACGACTATAGAAAAATCATTTAGACTAGAAAATCAAGTTATAGAAATGGATGATTTTGATGCTTTGTCATTACAACAATTGAGCATTCATCATTTGGTACTTCTTGGTGTATTTCATTTAATTTTTTCAGCTGCCGTTTTTATGTGCATGTTCTTTATGTGTTTGGCTTCTCTCCCTCGCAAGGGATACGTCGATAGGTAATTGATTTGAAAGCATAATGATTTGGCACTCTTTTTTCAGGATAGGTGTAATTATCCTGCCAACCTTAATAAGCAACATTTGTGATATATGTCAAGTACTTATAATCAATATGCCTAACAAACAGAGACTTAGTAGTAAAAGTATGTCCTTTGGTTTACTAGTTTACTTATAATCAGTATGTCCTTTGGTTTACTAGTTTAATCTAGTTTAAGAATGGTTTGTTTCATGTTTGAATATACCATTGAATGAAGTTTGGCTATATTAAGTACAATCTTAAGACTCGTGACTCTAAATGTTCATCAAAGCTTAGGCAAATCTGAATGTTCATCACCTATGCATATAAGTGTTGATCATAGAAGGTATATGCATAGGTGAAAAATATGCATATTTGACCCAGCAATACTGGGAGCTAGACCCAAAAAAAATAAAATTTGTGGTGATTTTCACAATAGTACATGTGTTCTTGGGTAAGCTCCCAATAGTGCTTAGGCAAATATGCATGTTCATCACCTATGCATATGAAGTGGCTCTAATGGTAGATACAATCACTAAATTCTCCATACTCCTTATTTTGTTCTGGGTTGATATTGCTAGACATGGTCTTTCTCAAATGGAATGACTCGTTGCTTGTAAATTGACAAGAATGTTGGTGGAAGAAGGATGATGTGTTTGCAACCATTTTTTCAACTATAATTTTCTCAACACAAAGGGACATTTATCATAACCATAGAAACATGATTATTTTAAAATGGAATACACCAAGGAGTACCATCAGAAATATTGACCATTTACAATCATGAATAATTAACCTAAATCAAATAGCTCATTTTTTTATCAGCATGTGTAGTCTCTATGTATATGAAAAATGAATGAAATATCAAGCTGAAATAAAATAGTGAACAAAAATTCAAATACAAAGCCTAATTTATTAAGAGTAACAAACATTAGGATGAAAGAAAAATCATTAAGACTATAGAAAAATCATTAGGACTATAGAAGAATCATTAAGACTAGAAAAATCATTACGACTATAGAAAAATCATTTAGACTAGAAAATCAAGTTCTACAAATGGACGGTTCTAATGCTTTGTCATTACAACAATTAAGCATTCATCATTTGGTACTTCTTGGCGTATTCCATTTAAGTTTTTCAGCTATCGTGTTTATGTGCATGTTCTTTATGTGTTTGGCTTCTCTCCCTCGTAAGGGATACACCGATAGGTAATTGATTTGAAAGCATAATGATTTGATAGTCTTTTTTCAGGATAGGTGTAATCATCCCGCCAACCTTAATTAGCAACATTTGTGATATATGTCAAGTACTTATAATCAGTATGCCCAACAAACAGAGACTTAGTAGTAAAAGCATAAGGTTGCACATCCACATCCACCCTAGTAAGTATTAGAGCCTTTCAAATTTGTAAAGAACACAAACTTTGCAAATCAAATTGATATTTCATTAAAAGCTATGTTCTTGATCAAGTTCTTAAAGATTAAAACATGAAATAAAAAGAAGATGCAATTAAGATGACATGTGCCTTGTAGTGAGGACATTCCAAAGAGGTTTGATGAGTATTCAGATTGCTCAAAGATTGATTTTGAATCAGCAATTTGTGAAGAACATGAAGTGGTGTGTGGTGAATCTGAAGATGAGGAAAATCTAAATTTAGTGGTGTGTGGTGAATCTGAAGATGGAAGGAAAGAAAAGTCCCAAGTTTTGAATTTAGACAATAGAGGCTCCTTTCCTCATTCTCACAAGTCTGTAGATTTGTCACATGGATTAATCAGTAAAGAAGAGGCATCTAGCATTGGCATTCAAGATATAAAGGTTGGGCTTGACCATTGCTAAAAAAAGGTGCTTGTATCCATTTAAAATTTGTCACTAGGGTATGACCATAATTCTAAGTTCATAACAGTGACATAACTCCATTACCTCAAGATATGGCAGCCTTTGGTCAAGAAGAGAATAATGATTTACATCCTATATTTGAGGGTACACATGGTGCAAGCATGGGACATGATAGGAATGATACAACTCATCATAATTAATAAAAGAACTCTTGCCAACATTAGGGTACCCACATATCAAAATAGTCCTGGTATTTGGGTCAATAGACGACAGCCTTTCCATATGTTGCTTCACATGTTTGAAGTAAGCCAAACTCAGTCCAATTCTCTTAAAAATGGTACACATCTGTCCAAGTGCAACAACCTTCAAAGATTTGTAGGAGTAAAGAGAATCACTATGGTCATCACAAGATGGAGTGATATATAGTAGAGAGCTATCTAGGCATGGTTGATAGTGTTCCTTGAGGGAAGGGGGATTTTGAAAGACTTGTTATCATTGTATTTTGTATTTCCAATATGTTTGGATGTAGGGCAGACTAGGAGAATGAAGGATCACTCACTGATTGCATGATAACTCAGTTTTGAAGGGTCACTGGTTGAGCGGAGAGTCAAGGTCTGGATGTTGATAGTGTTCCTTGAGGTAAGGGGGATTGTGAAAGACTTGTTATAATTGTATTGTGTATTTTCAATATGTTTGGATGTAGAGCAGACTAGGAGAATGAAGGATCACTCAATGATTTCATGATAACCCAGTTTTGAAGGGTCACTAGTTGAGGGGATAGTCAAGGTTCGGATGTTGATAGTGAATTCCTTGAGGGAAGGGGGATTTTGAAAGACTTGTTATCATTGTATTGTGTATTTCCAATATGTTTGGATGCAGGGAAGACCAAGAGAATGAAGGATCACTCACTAATTGCATGATAACCCAGTTTTGAAGGGTCATTGGTTGAGGGACAGTCAAGGTTTGGATGTTGATAGTGTTGTTAGGAATGAATGCTAAAGTGTTTGGCACCCATTCTATAGCAGTTTTTGTTGCATTCATGACTATGATTGTCATTGATGTCAACACAGTGTTTTATCGAAGACTTGCAGAGAAGCAGACAGTGTTTTGATTAGCGCATGTGGTATATTGAAGTCGAAGCTATGCGACATTGAGGATATACTCTTTGATATGTTATATGTCTATGGTTAAGAGTGCAGACAATAATTATTTTATTCATGAAAGTTATGATCATTTTGGTGGAAGCAGTATTCAAGTAGTGTTCCTGAGTAGCGGTTTTTGGAAATCGGATGATATCTCCTAATCAGGATGGAATCTGGATTTGCACAGTTAAAGGGAAGTTAGAGACACATTGATAGTGATGTGAATGATAGTGCAAACTTTGAAGTCACACGAGTGAAGATTTATTGTATTTGGAAGCTGACAATTTTATGTAATTTTGGTGTAGCATGTGTAATCTTTTATTTTGTAATTGTGTGCCGACTCATTTGTAATTATTTGAGTGTGGTATAAAGGAAGGAATGTTTTCCCTTGTTGTAGAGAGAGTGATGTGATATGTGGTAAGAGTGTGGCATGAGAGTGGTTGATTATGAAGTTGTGAAAGAGAAATTGTGAAGGAAGACATGTGAAGTTCAGAGATCTGAAATTGAGATTTGATGTAGCAGTGAGTGCGGTTTGGCACAGTCAAAGAAGAGGTAAAATATTATTCTATTGAATAATGCAAAGATTATTTGGACAGTGAGTTTAACGATCTTACCCTGAAGTTGTTTGGGCAGTGGGTCCTTCTGTCTTCCATAACTCTTAACAGGGTTAGAATCTTTTAACAGGGATTCAAAGTCTCCTAACAGGGATTTATATGTATTGAATATATTTCATAAGACTCCTAATGGAGTTCATCCTTTCACAAGGAATATTCATATTAGTACATCTTTTGTGGGCATCATTCCCATCGGGGTTTACTCTTTGATCAAGAGGTTCCCTAGTCAACATATCTTATGTTATTGTGTAATTGTGTATGAATATCTTTCTATGGTTGGTAATTGTATTGCTTATATGGTTTAATGTTGTTGAAGATGATAAAAGTTATAATTATCTGATAACTGATTCACCCCCCCTCTAAGTTATCTTGGTGGACTTTACTTTCTAATAATTGGTATCAGAGTAGAAGATTCTTGAAAGAAAAGTTTAACAGCTTAAGGAGATCCATGGCAAATTTCAGGAAAGAAAAGTTTAACAGCTTAAGAGACTCTTCTTGGAAGATTGGAAGTAGTAGAGATGAAGATGAGGTTATCAGGAGACTTACCTAGAATGGAGACAACATTCAGTGCTCTTAGTGTTCGCCCTACATTGTCAAGAAGCATCAATGTGAGTGGAGATTATGCTGGCAGCAATAGATCTAGAAATGAAGAAGACAAGAAGATTGAAGAAGGTATTGCCTTGCTTGTGAAAAGAGAACTAGATGGTAAGAAAAATTTTAAATGTTGGACTTGTCAAGAATATGGTCATTTTGCATCTAAATGTCCTAAGAGAGTTAAGAAGTATAGAAATAATTTCAAATCTAGAAGATCTAAGGAATGTTATTATGCTAATGATAAAGACCTTGAAGCTAGTATTGAAATAACTTTAAGTGAAAGTGATACTAAGAATAATGATGAAATAGGATTTGTAGCAATTAAAGAAAAAAAATTTGAAACTAATGTTAAGAAAGAAAAAGTCTTAGTTTCCCAAGTTGAAAAGAAAGCTGGTTGGATTATAGACAATAGTTGTTCACATCATATGACTGGAGATATGAAAAAGTTCATAAAGTTTAACAATTATGATGGAGAAGTTGTTAGAGTTGGTAACAATGCACCTTGTTTGATTAAAGGTATAGGATCTATTACTCTTGATGGAAATACTAATACTAATGATGTTTACTTTGTGGATGGATTGAAACATAATCTTTTGAGTGTTGGATAGTTAGTTGATAAGGGATATCAAGTTTAGTTTACTGAGAAAACCTGTGTGATAAAGGATAAAGATGGAAATTTAATTGGAACTGGATCTAGAATCAGAGGTAATGTATTTCAATTGAATCCTACTGAGATGACATGTTTGATTACTAAGATTGATGATAGTTGGTTATGGCATAGAAGGTTTTGTCATATAAACTTTGATAATATTGTGAAAGTGAGTACTACACTTGCAGTAAGAGATTTGCCTAAAATTATGAAGCCTACCAACATGATTTGCAAAGAATGTGTGATGGCCAAGCAGAAGAGAAGTTCATTTCCTAGTAAGAAGTTCACATCAGCAAAGAAGTTGGAGATTGTTCATATAGACTTGAGCGGTCCTACCAGGACTAGAGGATTCTACAGAGAAAGGTATTTTATGATTCTTGTTGATGATTTTACAAGAATGATCTGGATTGCATTTTTGAAAGAAAAATTTGAAGCATTTGATAAGTTTAAGATCATTAAGAACAAAGTTGAGAATGAATCTAGAATGAAGATTAAATGTTTGAGATCTAATAGAGGTGGTGAATTTACTTCTAGAGAGTTTAGCACTTTTTGTGAAGTGAATGGTATTAAGAGACAGTTTTCAGCCCCTAGAACACCTGAATAAAATGGTATTGCAGAAAGAAGAAACAGATCAGTGACTAAAGCAGCAAGAGCTATGTTATTTGAGAATGATTTAGTGAAGATATTTTAGAGAGAAGCAGTGAATATAGTAGTATATACAATTAACAGAGTACAAATCATAGCAGACACAGACAAGATACCTTATGAATTATGGTTTGGACATGCACCCTCATTTAAGTATTTTAGAATTTTTGGAAGCAAATGTTATATAAAGAGAGATGATGATATTGGAAAGTTTCATCCTAGAAGTGATGAAGGTATTTTTCTTTGATATTCTTTGAAGAGTAAAGCATATAGATGTTACAATAAGAGAACTAAAACTATTTTTGAGAGCGCAAATGTTAAAGTTGATGAAAAGTTCAAAATTCAGGAAAGAATGCTTGATTATGAATCTTATGAAGAAGCTTATCCTAAGCCTAACACTGAAGCTATTAAATTATTCTATGATACTGATAGTGAATTGTTGAATGAGAGTCATACTGAAGAGACCAAAGAAGAATCTAGAGAAGAATCTACAGTTGAAGCAAGATCTGAGACTATGACACCGAACAGGTATTTATCAAGACATCATCCTATTGAACAAGTTATTGAAAGTTTGGACAGAGGAGTTCTAACTCAGAATAAAGTACATTTATGTTTGATTTCTCAAATTGAACCTAAATCTACTAGTGAAGCTTGTGAAGATGAACATTAGATTAATGCTATGAGAGAAGAACTAGATCAAATAGAAAAGAACAAGATATGGGAATTGGTCCCTAGACCTAAAGACAAGAATGTAATTGGAACTAAATGGGTATTCAGAAACAAGATGAATGAACAAGGAGAAGTTGTAAGAAACAAAGAAAGATTGGTATGTAAGGGATACTCATAGCAAGAAGGAATTGACTATGAAGAAACTTTTGCACCAGTAGCAAGAATTGAAGCAGTAAGAATGTTTTTGGCCTATGCAGCTTTTAAGAAATTCAAAGTGTATCAGATGGATGTGAAGTCAACATTTTTGAATGGAGAATTGGAAGAAGTCTACATTGAGAAGCCTGAAGGTTTTCCTTTGACTCAAGAAGGAGACATGGTATGTAAACTGAAGAAAGTATTATATGGACTAAAGCAAGCACCTAGAACTTGGTATGCAAGACTGGATAAGTATTTGTTAAAGTTGGGATTTGCTAAAGGAACAATTGATAGCAATCTATACACAAAAGAAATTGAAAATGGTTTGTTGATTATAGTTATTTTTATTGATGACATTATTTTTGGAGGAGAAGATGAGGCTAGTGACAAATTTGCTGATGAAATGAAGACTGAATTTGAAATGAGTATGATTGGTAAGATGAAATACTTTTTGGGATTATAGATAACACAAAACAATGATGGTATCTTTGTAAGTCAGACAAAGTACTTGAATGATTTTCTAAAAAGATTTGGAATGGAGGACTGTAAACCAGTTGGAACACCTATGGTAACCATACATAAGTTATCTAGCATAGATGAAACATCGACAGTTCAGTAGAAGAAATACAGATTCATGATTGGAGGATTGTAGTATTTGACACACACTAGACCTGATATAGCACATTCAATTGGAATGGTAGCAAGACTTCAAGCTAAACCTAGAGAATCAAATTATATAGTAGTAAAGAGGATACTGAGATATTTAAGAGGCACAATGGACTATGGATTGTGGTATGAAAAATCTAACAATTTTACCCTATGTGCATATACAGATGCTGATTGGGGAGGCAGTATTGATGATAAGAAAAGCACTAGTGGAGGAGCATTTTTCCTTGGAGGAAGATTAGTTTCTTGACTAAGAAAGAAGCATAATTGTATTTCACAAAGCATAGCAAAAGTAGAGTATGTAGCAGCAGCAAACAATTGTAACCAAATAATTTGGATGAAGCAAATGCTGAAGGATATTGGAATTAAATTTGTTAAACCTGTTGGTATACATTGTGACAACACCAGTATAGTCAGTATGTCTAAGAATCTTGTACTACATTCTAAGACAAAACATATAGAGATCAAGTATCATGTTGTAAGAGAGAAAGTTGCTGAGAAAGAAGTCAGACTGGAGTACATAAGCACAAAGGAACAGATAGCAGACATATTTACAAAGCCTTTGCCTAAGGATACATTTCAGTAATATATGAGCCCTATCTTTCTTCTAAACTGGATGTTGGTACTTCCTCTATGGGGGAGTATGTGTATCTGAGCTGAGTCATGAGGACTCTAGTAAATGTATTCTTTCTTAATAGTGTCTTTTGACATTGAGTTGTTGTTGACATAGTGATGAAATTTATGTCATTGATGTCAATGGGGGAGACGTATGCATGAAAAATAATATGAGAGAACTGAACAGGATAAAGAAGCAAGATTTGATTGATAAATAGGATTTGAAACATTGGATATTTTTCATCTATGTTGCCATCAATGCCAATGGGGGAGATTGTTAGGAATGAATGCTAAAGTGTTCGGCACCCATTCTATAGCAGTTGTTGCATTCATGACTATGATTGTCATTGATGTCAACACGGTGTTTTACTGAAGACTTGCAGAGAAGCAAACAATGTTTTGATTAGCGCACGTAGTATATTGCAATTGGAGCTATAAAACATTGAGAATATACTTCTTGATATGTTATATGTCTATGGTTAAGAGCGTAGATAGTAATTCTTTCATTCATGAAAGTTATGATCATTTTGGTGGAAGCAGTATTCAGGCAGTGTTCCTGAGTAGTAGTTTTTGGAAATCGGATGATATCTCTTAATCAGGATGGAATCTAGCTTTGTACAATTAAAGGGAAGTTAGAGACACATTTATAGTGATGTGGATGACAATGAAAACTTTGAATTCACATGAGTGAAGATTTATTATATTTGGAAGCTGACAGTTTTATGTAACTTTGGTGTAGCGTGAGTAATCTTTTATTTTGTAATTGTGTGCCGACTCATTTGTAATTATTTGAGTGTGGTATAAAGGAAGGAATTTTTTTCTTTATTGTAGAGAGAGTGATGTGATATGTGGTAAGAGTGTGGCATGAGAGTGGTTGATTATGAAGTTGTGAAAGCGAAATTGTGAAGGAAGACATGTGAAGTTCAAAGATCTGAAATTGAGATTTGATGTAGTAGTGAGTGCAGTTTGGCACAGTCAGAGAAGAGGTAACATATTATTTTGTTGAATAATGCAAAGATTATTTGGACAGTGAGTTCAATGATCTTACCCTGAAGCTGTTGGGGTAGTGGGTCCTTCTGTCTTCCATAACTCTTAACAGGGTTAGAATCTTTTAACAGGGATTCAAAGTCTCCTAACAAGGATTTATATGTACTGAATGTATTTCATAAGATTCCTAATAGAGTCCATCCTTTCACAAGGAATATTCATATTAGTGCATCTTTTATGGGCATCATTCCCACCGGAATTTACTCTTTGATCAAGAGGTTCCCTAGTCAACATATCTTGTGTTATTGTGTTATTGTGTATGAATATCTTTCTATGGTTGGTAATTATATTGCTTATATGGTTTAATGCTGTTGAAGATGATAAAATTTATAATTATATGATAACTGATTCACCCCCCCCCCCCCCCCTCTTAGTTATCTTGGTGGACTTTACTTTCTAACAAGTGTTCCTTGAGGGAAGGGGGATTGTGAAAGACTTGTTATCATTGTATTGTCTATTTCCAATATGTTTGGATGTAGGGAAGACTAGGAGAATGAAGGATTGCTCATTGATTGCATGATAACCCAATTTTGAAGGGTCATTCATTGAGGGGACAGTCAACATCCGGATGTTGATAGTGAATTCCTTGAGGGAAGGGGGATTGTGAAAGACTTTTTATCATTGTATTGTGTATTTCCAATATATTTGGATGTAGGGTAGACCAGGAGAATGAAGGATCACTCACTGATTGCATGATAACCCAATTTTGAAGGGTCACTGGTTGACGGGACAGTCAAGGTCCGGATGTTGATAGTGTTCCTTAAGGGAAGGGGGATTGTGAAAGACTTGTTATCATTGTATTGTGTATTTCCAATATGTTTGGATGCAAGGAAGACCAGGAGAATAAAGGATCACTAACTGATTGCATGATAACCTAGTTTTGAAGGGTCACTGGTTAAGGGGATAATCAAGGTCCAGATGACTGGGTCATTTGAGGACCCTATTTCTTTGTATTAATTGATATTCAAATTGGATGCATGGATTTCTTGTGAATTATCACTTGCTATGTATCCTAAAACTGCATCCGTAAATCTGCATATACTTCTCTAGGGTTGTAAGCCACTTAGGGATCAAAATAGAGAAAATAAATCAAAATTGTTCTTTGTCCTATTTCCTTTCAACAAAGCCTCAACTATCAATGATACAATAAATTTTATGCCATAAGCTATCAATACAAATGGCGCCTAGCTAGAAGCTCACGGACTGTCCATTTGATAACCATAGTCAACATTTCAAAAAAATGGATATCCTTGAGCACAAGCACCAGTAAAATCAAATAATGGAGTTAAAGCACTAGCTAGGGAATGACACCAGTATAATGCGGTCAATTCAGTTAGCATCTCAGCAATATACAATGGCGTCATTAAACATGTCAATAATATCAACAAACGTGAATCCAAACATTTCAAAACATTGAATTGATATCCTTGAGCAGTACAAGCACCAATAACATCAAATAATAGAGATAAAGCACTGGCTAGGGCACGACACTAGTAATTCTATGCAATCATTTCAAAGAGCATTCATGATAAAATAAAATGCAATGCATTTGAAATTTTTGGTCGAATATGATGCTAGAGGCTCGAAAGATGAAGAAATCACATACCTTCTCTCGCGCTCAGCTTTCGCTCCTTTTCTCCCGCTCCTTTTCTATGGCAATCGAAATAAAAATGATTTTGCACTTCACTTTTTTTTTCAATCTATACCCTGAAATTGTCAGAATTTCAATGGTCAATTTAAAACCCATCCGAATACTGACACCATCAGGGCCTATTTTTTAAAAAAACAACAAATTCATTAAAAAAAATTACCCATCGAAAGTTTTTGTCAAAATTTGGCCCCAAATGTAGTAGTGCGTGTACACTCAAATGATCTATGTCCTTCTTCTCCACAATTGTAACAAGTTCCTCAGAAACCACCTCTGTTATAACCACCTTGGTATTTACTACCTTTGCCTCTAAATGAACTTTCACCTTTCCACTCAGTCTTGCCTTTATCCAAATTTGTCTTTTCAGGTTCAGATCTACTATTTTCACCATAAGATCTACCTCTTCCTCTAGGGAATCTACCACCTCTACCTCTTTGTCTTTTATCATGTCTCTTGTTCAATTTCTCCTCAGCTTTCAAAGCAAATTGATATGCCTCTTCAATGTTCTCCAATTTGACCAAAATAATTTCTTCTTCGATGGAAACTCTCAAACCATTCAGGTACCTAGCAATTCTTTCCACATCATCTTCCTCATGTCCAGATTTGATATCTAGTCTATATAATTCCTCAGTATATTATTTTATCGAGCTATCTTTCTACCTCAAACTTTGCATTCGCCTAACTAGGTTAATATGATAATCACAAGGTAAGAACTTTCCTTTTAATTAATTCACCATATTATTCCATACCTTAATTTTTTCTTTTCCTTTCCTCTTTCTATCCAACTGCAGATGTTCCCACCACAAGGATGCATGCCTTTTCAACTTTGTGCTTGCAATTTTCACCTACTTTTCCTCAGGTACATTTTCATATTCAAAATACTTTTCCATCTCAGTGATCCAGCCCACCAATTCATCAGAATCCAATTTTCGACTATACTGAGGAGGATTAAAGTGTGGTGTAGACTTTAGATTTGTCGAAGCCTTCAACAATCTTTCCTCACCTTAATCCATCACAGGTGGAGATTCTACATCACCTTGTTCTTCATCAATTTCATCATCACTAACATCTTCAAGATGTATTTCTCTTCTCTGGGTTATTTCAACAGCTTCTAATCTAGCAGCAAGTTGTCTCAACATGTCTACCAATCTTGGATCTGCATCTCACCTCCCAGGAACCATCTTGAAACCCTCTGCAATTACAACCAGATCATAATCTGCTACCCCACAAAAAATCAGCTAGGGGTTGACTAGAAGGAACCCTTAAACCTAGATTTGTAAACCTAGATCTAGATCTCACCTCGCTTTGATGCCACCTGATGCAAGGGTAGACAGGGAGAGGGGCCAATGGTACACCCTAACTAGATCCACCTTGCAGAGATCACACGTGGAAGCAACAAACACACAAGTGAGAAAGAATGTAGGTATCTTTCATATATTAACTTCAATTGATTCATACATGTCGGGCTGTAAGGCCTTCCTGGTTTAGACCAAATATTATGATCAAGTACATAAGTCCTCCAACATGCGAGGATCTGACACAATCTTCTATCTCCTATCTTCTATCTCTGATGTCCTAATTGATACCCTAAAACTACAAACAAATATTACATTATATAGAAGAGGCTATTGAACAAGTCGGCCTTCAGATCCACAATCAACAGAAGGAATGACCAGATCTAGGTCCACACGCTTCTCAATGATAGATACCATTATTAAATCTACAACCAAAATTAATTGCAAGACTCGGCCTCAACAGGAAACTAAAACAAACAACTCAGTAAGAAAGGATAACTGAGCATGAGACAAGCATCACCAAGCACCAGAGAGACAACCGACCAACACCGATAAACAAAGGTAACCGAGCAATATCGAACCAACTCGGTCAAAGAAGGAACCGAGCCACACAGGAAAACACAAACATGTTTTTGGTGACACATGATTTCCAAAGACCCGAGATGCTCCTACATCATAAAGTCCCACCCCTTTCTTTCTCTTAAATTTTATCTTTCAACACTTACGAACTTTGTCAAATGATTTTCTTGCAATCAATAGACTGTGGTACTGGTATTTTTTGCTGATATACGGTTTGGTTGTTAAATTTTAATGGTTCATATTTTTTTTGCACAACATTTATATCACAAGAATAAATTCTTGCAACTTCACCAAGTCAACAACGTAGTTCACATAAACCTTTATCAAATATATAAGAAGTGGATTACTTTTCTAGATTTGGATAAATATGTAGTTCTAAAACAATATTCAATTGATGAATTATAAATATATGTGTTCATACTCACACAATCATGTAGAACTCAAAAGAGAAATCATTTCATATAGTTCCAAAATTTGTAGTTAGCACTAGCACAAAGCTACACCCAGATTTGAGAGTATTGACAACCTAAAAAAGGCGCAGTCTTGATACAAGTATTGTGGCGGCTTTCTATAGTAGTAGACAACCTTAGACCAGCTTGCAACCACCTCATAAAACCCCCATGCACATAGTAAGAAGTCTCACATCTAGCCTTATAATGGCTTCATCCAAAAATGAAATGTACAAAAATAATGAGTTAAGATGCAGCTCCAAGCCTCAGACCATATATGGCTAGTAATGAAGATTCCAATCACTCAAACTACGTATTCTCAGACACAACATGTAGTTTGATCTCACAGACATCAACAACCCAAATCGAATGCCAAACAAGACTTATTGACATTAAAAAAAAAAATAAGCTTCTTCCTCAATTGATTTTGCCCATGCAACACAAAAATCAACTACAAATTTACCTTGAAAGCCCCAATGAATCTCAAGACCATGTTTTTCAATGGCATCAAGATTTTTAGCTTCCAGGGATTTCATCCTCCAGTCCAAGATAAATAATTTCTAGAGTTTCACCAATTTCTTTAATATCCAAGCATACCCAAATATGAGCCTTCACCTCCTTTTTAAACACTTTCTCATCCCCTTTTCATTTCGTCTTCACAATGTGGGATATATAACTTCTTTTAAATTAACATTTCTCACTTGAAAAATAAAAAGTCTCCCTTTGAAAATAATAAAGTGACTTTAATAAAATGTACTTTAATATATTTTTCACTTTATTAAATAAACTATTTAAATATTCAGGCATTAAAATAAAATAGCAATCGAACTATAGGCCACATGTATAATAGCTTCTTGGAAAGGTCTCAATGAGACGCTCCAATTTCAATATCAACATGAAAACCCAAAAATATTGAACCATGTTGACTTACTATAAATAGTAAGTATTTGGAAACCTATTGCATCAATTATGTTTTGCCTGAAACTGGAATTGCCTATGCCAAATCACTCACTGATACTTGTAATGCCTTGGCTAGAAAGGGGAGATTACATTATGCAAAGTAAAGAGCCCCCCATAAGGTAAGCTACTAAGGTTACATGGTGTGGAGCAACATAATGCATGAAGTAATAATGCACAATATTAATTTTAAGAAAAAGGATGAGATCTTTTATAATATGAATTAGATATCTATTAAGAAAATACTCGGTTAATTGTACAAATTTAATCCAATTAGCAAGATAATATGAATTACTATGATGAAAAAGATAATGCACACCATTATCATTTGATTTTTTATTCTTTGGAAAGTAGAGAAAATAGATTTTATATTATTTAATCATTCTTAATTCTCCAAAAGGTTCTATTTGCTAAGCTAAATAATATTTAGTAGGTGATAAAAGGTTTATTTCTTATGGTAAAAGGGTTTGTAAGGAAGGTGGAGGATCATTAGTAGGTATTTGATTTAGAATTTAAAAACATGAAATAGAAGGAGCATCACTTGTGTTTGGTTTTTAATTAATCCTTTCTTTAGGAAAGAAATGGATGATTGAATTATCTCAAACAAGATCGTGAACACTATTTTCTTGAGGTGCAAATCATAATCCATTTCTAGTACATAGTATAGGAAAAGGATCTTATAGGGACTTGTATTCCTTGTTCCATTTTTCTAAGACATTTTCCAATATAGCCTTTCTTAGAGATAATATCATAAGATACCTCATAATATACATCTTTCATTTTGAGGATGGAAGGCTTTCATCTTGCAGCTTATGAAAAGGTGTTATTTAAGGATGGATAGTAGGAGAATCGATCTCTATAGGGAGATTCTTAATCTTATCATTATTATTTGCATCCACTCTATTAGGTTAAGAAGACTCATCTAAATATTCATCTTTAATTAATGTAATGTTAGGAGATAGATCATAAATAGAGTGCATAACATCATCTTCACTTAAAATATTTTGATGGAAAAGATAAGATATTGGAGAATAGAGAGGATCTAGAGTGATTGATGTACTTATATTAACATGTTTAAACTCTCCTTCTTGTACCAAAGTATCTTTGTGAAGAAAGAATCTATTCCTACTCTTGAATGTTGCATCTTTACTGGGGAGATCATTAATAGGAGTATTGATTCAAATCTCATTGCTAAAAGACAATGTATGATAGGTGTACATGTATTGTTCATTTCAATGTCATCCTTAGGATTATTATTTTCTAAAAAACCTCTTATGATATCAATACATTGCACAAATTTCCTTAAGAATGCTATCATATAATAACATGCAAAATGGAGAAAAGCTTTGAGGAATTATTAACAAGTAGGATATATTTTTGAAATTATGTAATGTCCCTAGATATTTAAAAGTGACTTGATTAATTAAGTCATCCTAAAATTTAATAAATATCATGACAAACTCTTTAATTACTTTATTTATTTTAAAAATAAAAGGGGATAAAATAATAATGTCAACCTAATCTAAGTTAATTTATAGAAGGGAAATATAATTTGTCATGAAAAATATTTGATCTCTTCTTGTGTTGTAAGAAGCTGAAGGTTGAAGGTGGTTTTTCAATTTTAGTGGTAATTCAAACCCACCCTAGTTTACAAATGGAAATATCACTCTGATATTTCATATTATGCCTACAAGGAATTCGTAATTTTGTAAATTCTCTTCTTGAGACAAAATTACAATGTCATTGGATTGCAAATGAGATTGTATTTCGACTTCATCCATGAAAAACTTTATTTTGAAGATATTAAAGTTTGGTAATAATATATTATTTATTTGTATCAATTATTTATAAATATTTATCGCTGAAGATATTCCATATTGAACAAAACTTTGGGAATAAAAGCATTTGGGGTAAAGATTATTATGTTCAAAAATTGGTTCAAAAGAGTATATAGTTGTGGAACCCAATTCTCTATGATATGTAAAAAACTAGCGAGCTAATTAATAAATTACTGGTCGGTCCCATTAATTACATGAGTGCCTCAAATAAAAGAGAATTATATTGATTATCAATTTAAAAAGGAGAATTTGAGTAATAGTCTATTTGTACAAAAAATAGAGACTTTGAGTTCTTCCATTTTATTTAATATATGGAATTTCTGAGACTGTGTTGTTAATTATATTTATGGTTATCATCTTTGATTTCACTTTAGTTTTTAAGATCATATGGTATGTTCAATAGATTATGTAATATGAATGTTTGATGTCTTTCTACCTTGGACATTCATACTTCTGGAACTTCATCTCCCTTGATTATTATTTTTGAATGTCTAATTGAAGGTGTGAAAAATTAAGACTTTGATGCATTCTCACCCTTTTTTATTTCTTATACTTCACATCTACTTTCATAGTTATGGATGGATGTTAGTTTTCCTTCGTGTGTTCTAGTTAAAGCCATACTCCATTTTAATTTATTGCATATCTCTGAAGCTAGTTGTGCCTTGTAAAATAAACAGAGAGCACCTGCAAGTCTATTTTGGGGTGACTCAACAATTAGCTAAATTTGTCTTTTAGTGGGCACAATAGTATTAGAGAAAAAGTGACAAAATCTATTCGCTAATAGATTCTTTGGAAACTCTGTTGGGGAGCGAAAAGACTAGTGCTTTTCCATTTCAGACTTTTAATGTTGTCTTCCCAAAAAGAAGATTGGTGACTCTTTCAATTCAAGATCTTCGAAAAATGATTCAAGGCCAGGGCCCAGTAAGAGGTCAATTGAGAAAAAGGTCACTACCATCAATTGAAGAAATAACTTCCATATGACTAAAAGCACATAAGTTGTCAACCTTTTATAAAGGAAAAGACTAACAAAATTAAAGTTGTTCAACTTCAATAGTATAAAAATGACATTTATGTTTGGAATTTGAAGATGATGTAAACTAATTAAATGTCTTAAAATGGATGAAGTTTATGATTAATATTTTTAATAATTTTTTTGATTAAGAATTGATAGGTTGGTTTTTTTTTAAAGACAATTTTTCAGTTGCTAAAAAATGTTGAAAATTAGGGGTCTAGTTCTCACCCAAAAATTATTTGTAAATAAACATTTTTTCCCCTAATGCCAAAATATGTTATAAATGACATATATAGCTAGTGCATGAAAAAATAAAAATTGATTTTTAACCAATATTTTCTCTTTTATAACAATTCAAATTCCAACTCAGCTAAAATTGATAGTTTTCATCTACCACCATTTTTTCATAACAAATCTATCCCAATCAAAAAAAGAAATATATATTCTTAAAGAGGACTCTCTCCTCTAGTGCACCATATGTTTTTCAAATTTATTTAATATGATTTACTATTTTTTTTCTTTCTTCTAATCAATATCTCCTTGACTGTTCAAATACCTACTTGCAATATTTTTTAATTACAATAGTCTTTGTCTAATTAAAACACTATAAAATCTCTATGAGTATATTCTTGACTCTGATCTCTACAAAACGGTATTTTTGTATTTTTTTTAAAATATCATTAAAAAGATTAGGAGTTATTGAAACATCATTTTTCTGAAATAATTTTATTTCTATGGTGATTGGACCCAAAGTGGTATAAAACATGCATTTAATAGACATTTCCAAATGGAAATGTTAAAGCACTTATATAACTTAGCTAGAATGAATCTAGCTAGACCACATGTTTGATCAAAATTATTTTTTAGTTAGAAATACTAAAATTCAGCTATGTTGATAAGTTAGCCTAAAAGGTGACACCTGATTATTCTTTTACTCATATATTTTCAGATTCTTTATTTATTTTGGGATGTTTTCAAGAGAAGTGTCCCTAAAACTAGAAAAGTAGGGTTAGACTCATTTGAGGACCATAGATCAACATGGCTATTAAGATGCGTGCATCAAAGACACTATCAATTGAAAAATATTGAAAATAAATTTTATCAAGTTACAACAGAAAAATTAAAAGAACTAACATATCATAATTTCTTCATATTTGGGGAACCCATTGTCAAGCCAACATTAGTGGGTACATCAATATATCACATGCAGAACTTGCGGCATCATGTTGAAGAAAAAACACCACCAAATGAGCCAAAGATCATCTTTGTTCCCAATTGGTCCTTAAAAGAGTCAAGCGGTGAGGTTCGTTGTGGAGTTGTAGGCAAAGATGGTCATATCACTGAGGTAGAGATTCTAAGAATTCACTCACAAATCTGGCGACATCAAAAGAGGTAAAGATGTGCACCCATACAAAAATCCCTTAATAAAAAGATTGAGGATAAAAGAATATTAGAAAAAAAATTACATGCATATGTTGAAGATGCATTGTTCTCTCAAGTCACTTGTGTTTTCAATGATAGTTATCTCTCTGAAGGAGAAGCTCTTTCTATTACCCTTGATTTGATGCACATAGAATTTAATATTTAGAGATTTCTAGTAAATACAAATATTGGGTCATTTTATGGTTCACAAAAGGAAAACTCTACTTCTAATGCACCCTTGGGCTATTCAAATGAAGTTATAGTCAATGTAGAAGAAGATGATGACATTGTGACAAAAACAAGAGGAGAACAATTGAAAGAGCTTGAGAGCAAAATTAATTGGGGTGGAATTAATCCACTATATATGCCAATCAAATTCAGGGAAATTTCAAAGGTTATAAGAAATCCCCTTTTTGAAATATATGATAGTCAGTTGCCTAATGGAAGCCTGCTCTCATTTCCTAACTACGAATAAATTGAGGGGTATATTCTTTGGAATGGTTTTGAAAATGATTGCATATTACAGAGAGAATAAAATAATTTGAATCCCAGATTTAAGGTTCCCATAGACAACAAACAAATGGAGGATGATCTTAATATTGTCCTTTTAAATTATTTCTTACGAGCTCTTGATGGTGACTACTTGTTTATGAACGAATCTATTGATTATTTTTTAACCATGTGTGTGAAAGTGTTGAATTAGAGCCTGAAAAAGACATGTTGGTCGGTTTAGAAAATGGAGAAATTGATAAAATTGTTTTAGTAAGTGATGTTCTTTTAGTTAGTGATGCTTCCAAAAAATAGGATACTTAAGGTTTAAATAATCTTACATGGATCAAGGCATCCAATAGGATTTCCTTTAAAAATATTAGCCTCATAACGAAGACATGACAAGTTGTTCTCTGAAAATCACAAACATATGACAAGTGGTATTTCAATGTATTGAGGGATAAAAACATAAATAATGTTTAAGGACAAAGAACTAGAAAATGTTTAAATTGGATTGAGTCATGGATGAAATTTGGTGTTGCAAAGAAGATATGGCTTGGGCAAGACTACTGATAGTGGATTCAATGAAAAGAGTAGTATTAGACGTGTGTGAAATGTTTGGAGTATTATGGGAAATAGAAGTGTATGAAAATGGTACATTGTTGTAAGCAGGCATGGATAATGGTTGGGGAGTACATCGAACACTTTTAGGAGGAATGATAGGATAAAGAATACTTCCAATACTAACATGTGTAAGATTAATGTTTGAAACAAGTGTAGTCATGAGAGGTGGAGTGTATGTAAGAACACTAAGTAAGGAATTAGGAATAGGAATAGAAGTATCAACACTAGTGTTAGGATGAGAGAGACCAAGATTTTTGATAGATTTAACATTATCATCAATAATATGGGAAATAGAACGCAAAAAATTAACACTGTTCTCATCATTATAAATTAACATCCTCATTCCTTTTACTAAGGAATTGGCCTCTATATTAGAATGCTTTTGACCTAACCATTGCTCAATTTTTTTAAAATCATGGAAAAAAAATTGCACCTAGATACAAGACACTCTTAAGGCCTCATCTTCATTATGAGAAGAACCAAAAGAGGGATTTTCAACAATAGTGGAAATATCATTAGTAGCCATATTAGTGTTTAATCAATATTCCTAGGAACCCATAAGTCTATGATTTCTTCTCACTAGAATACTATAGGTGGAACTTAATATTATGACACTCGTTCACAAGGAAATGAAAGAGATGTATATCTAAATAATGCAAGTTCAAGTAGAAAAAGATGTACAAACACATATCAAATTTATGCAACATGAATGTAATTAAGCATAATTACACATAAAACCTAAAGAATAACACATATAACTATCAAACCAAAAGTGGAATGTACGGAGTCAATTTCACTAAAATGTAACATAAAAGAATATGATAGGCTAAGGTGATTAAAGCGGTTCCCTAATGCAACACCTAGCCAATTCTTAGTTACATTCGAAGAAAGATGGACCACTAAGCCCAATTAAGTCTCGAGTGCTAATGATCCTTTGTTTGTCAGTGTGTGGAGGAATTGATTAGAGGGATATGAATGGATTATGTAAGATAGAAGGCTAGGTAAGATGAAAAGATAATTTTTGAGATGTACAAATTGACAAAAATCATTTAGCTTAATACAAATATAAAAAATGAGAGCCAACGGATGTAATTAACCTACAAGATTTTTTTGAAGCCAAAATGGAGGGACTAGGTTACCTTGGCCAACTTGTCCCCTATACTTTCAACTAGTTTTAGTTGTAGACTATTCATGAGGTCCTAAAATTTCCATATTTGATCTGGTGCAAATTCTACCTATACCTTGACATAGAAAATAAGGAAAATGTTTTGAAGAAGAGGTCTCACCCCAATCAAATCCTAGTTGAGTAATGAACCCTGAAAAGAAATGATATATACATAAGAGGAAAGCTTCTAAATATAAAGTAGATATTAGATCTACAATGTAATTGTATATACTTTTATAAACAGACTTTGAGCTCATAACGTCTATGAAGATGCTTGTAATTGCTTGCATGTTTTGTATGTAGTTGTTGGCTCTTAGAATATAGAGAAGAATTAAGCATGCCCTTTATGAATGCATAGATGTGCAAATACTCTTCAAAGATCTTTAATTTTTGTATGCTTGATTAACTCTAGCCTTGAAGAATGGATCAATGAACTTGAATGGGTAAAGGATCTTCTTGCTTGATTATGAAATTCTATTATTGGCCTTCATGAGGGAGAGGATCTTGATACAATGGAGAATTTTTCCTTGAAAGAATGCCTTATATTCTTAAAAATGATTGGAATTTATAATGCTTCTTAAAATCTTGAGAGTGATTTGAAATATTGATCATGGTTACCAAAATAAGGAGAGATATCTTGTTTATATACCTCCCATAGCATCTTAAAGCTCAAAACTCAAAGAAATCTTATGAGATTTTAGATTTCCCTCTTAACCAATGGGACCAAACCCCAATTTGAATTTCAGGGTGAACCAAGGGGAATAGGTCGAATGGGCCAATCTATTCCCCCTAAAGGGTTGTGCAACTTCTTTTAGGAGTCAGGAATACAGATAAAATGCCATAATGATAAGTAGTATAGATGTTGGATCAACTATAATGGACATGAAACCTCAAGAACATCAAAATGGGGCTTATTGAGCATCTAATTGTAGATTCTTACAATGTAAGATGGTATTGTGTGTGTGTGTGTGTGTGGATGTAAGCCTCTTATAATCAAGAAGATTAAATCAAGAAAAGAAGACCAATAAACCATATCCTAATATCCTCCTGAAAATATCATAATAACAACATATGCACAAGGAGATGACCAATGCCATACATTACTCAAATGAATCCTCTAGATTTATCTTCATAGCTTAATATGCATGTCTATAAAAGATCAACACAAACATAATTAACTTAAAAGAAATAATGGGCAATATCTCTCAAGTAGTAAAAAGCCAAGTAGACTAAGAGTGGGAATGAGAAATCTCCTCAAGTTATCCAAGCCATTATGAAACATCTAGGAACAATCTCCTCTCAAGTGCATACTAGGTGAAAGATCCTTAGTCTTTCTACTAAAACCATCAACCAACTCAAAACATATCTCTAAATAAATGAGAATTTGAAACTCACCTATGTCTCCATGTATCTCTAGAATCCAAATAACCATTTCCTAAATGAGGATTATCTAGGTCTGCAAACATACAACTAAAATTTTCATAACATCAAGTGAAACGAAGATCTCCAAACCAAGAAGATACATAGAACTACTTATAAACTGCTAATTAGGAATCAAGTATACACCACCAATACATCACTTTCCAATACTCCCTCAAAAAAGAACAACCAAATAATAACCAAGCTATCAATAGGTCTTCTCCAGAACACACGCCACAACTGACGTCACCAAGCATTTTGTACCTTGTGCTAACCAATGAACATCCTTCAATACCTTGTCTATCATCCCTCAAGCTCGCATACCTTGAATCCATATCATATGGAAGACATACCAAAAACACAAAGACTAACTCTATCATTTCTCATTGTTATAGTCTAGTGACCAGTCTTCACCAAAACATTTGTAACTCATACAATATGAAACATTACATGATGTGATCTTAGATATAAGATCACAACACCATCTTGAACTCTCATTTGACTTCGCAGCATCTGAAACATTTGTACAGTGTTTGTACATTGTGATAACCAACATGTTCTCCTCACAGAAACATATGTTGACATCAGTGACAAAACACAAATGACAACAGTATGAGTGCCCATTCAGTAACGTAGTGATTAAACATATAAAATATCTCAATCACAACCTGATGCATTAGAAATATCCAACAATACAACTAAATAATAACCAAGCTATCATGACATTGTGATGAACCATATGATATAAGTTCCAACACCAACTATCTACGTACAATAAAAATCATCTATCCTCTCATCTCAAAGTGAATATACCAGTGTACTAATGACCACAAACAAGGCCAAATAATAAAAGTTTGCATCAACACTAAATCACTCAAGTGAATATAGAGAGTCCACAAATTATTCATCCCACAACAAGTAAATGGTTATCTAATATACAACCTAATTAAAATGAAAATCTAGGTAATTAATTATGCAAATTTATCATCACATCAATAAACTACAAATTAAGATATCAAAGAGTATCTTAGAGACCAAATAACTCAAACATCAATACAAAATTAGATTTGATTTTTTGAACATGTTGACAATCATTTACCATAGTGAAGGAACTAAATAAGCATCAAGGAGATAAGAAAAACATCTTAACATCAAACCAAATTACCACCAATCCCCCATAAACATGATCATGTCATGTTAATACAAAATATGTGCCTACATACTGATGACACCATAATCAACACCAGCACTATACTTGCACTCAACTATCACCCACATGACCCTCTTAGTCTTAGATCATGTCCAATCACATCCTAAAACTAAAGACAAAATGTGTGCTTATTTCCATCAAAGCTCAAACTCTAAAAAACTTGTCAATGCGAACCAAGAAGTACCAAATCAAATAATTAATTATAGCATCATAAACATATCATAAAAATATGTACTCCCTCACGGTTTTTCCTCTTTACATATCTAAATGTGCTCACACTCACACCCCAAATCTTAGGCACCTCCAAGTGATCAAACAAGTACATAATTCTCCATACTCATCAAACTAATAAAATAACAACACCACAGAGTAGTCATCTAAACATCCTCTCCAATACCTGTTGAAATCAAAAATCCAATTTTGTATGCAAAAGTTATTACCAAAACCATTGAAAAGAGAATATATGGCTTCTAGATCCTAAAAGAATGTTAAATTAGTAAATTTGGGGAACCAAACCCATACCATTACTTAGTGCTCAAAACCAACTTTTTAATAAGTATAAGAAGTCAAAAATCAGACTCCCTACATGAAAGTTATGCTTGTTAGAAAAAAATAACCTAAATTAGGCTATATGAACAATAAACCAGTGGACTTGAATATTTTCTCCAATTTGGCTAATTTTTATATTTTAAAATTTTTTTATAAAAAAATTATATGCTCAGACCTACACCCCTTATAAAAACCTAATTTGACAATAAAAGGTGGTGACAGTTAAAAATTACAAAGCAATTCAAAATATTTTAAGCCAGGAAAAAATATTTAATAAAAATATATTTTATTAAATTTGGTGGGTTTCTAAAGATATATTAGTTTGATTTACGTGGATTGTATTCCTATAGGGCTGAGTAATTCTATTTACTTGGGTCCCTAAGAATCTCAATATCCTCGATGACGTCAATCCAACAATGCCTATCCCAATAGTTCAAGGTACTATGTGGGACTTGGTGGTGTAGGGTTTGTCCCACAAACCTAAAGATATTTTTATTTTATTTCTCTAATAAAACTTAATGACATCACCCCAATTTCAATATTTTAAAAAAATAATGCAAGTAAATATGTTAATGGAGTTTTCTTTTTTTTAATTTATTTTTCTCTATAGATTAAATTTGATGACTAACAGGCTATCGACACACAAAAAAAATACATTTTTTTAAGTCAAGCCAAAACAGGTTGGATTACATATCAAAATCATTGGTTTCCCAATCCAGATCCAGTGGTGAGGTCTATTTTCGCCTAGGAAAATTAATTTCTAAAAACTCTCCCCCAAAACCCTCATTTAAATGTTTATTTAAAAATTATATTTGACCAAATATTTTGCAAATCCCAAATCTGCAAGCAACCCATCACAACAGTAACCCAAAACCTTCATATTTGTAATTAAAAAACTAGCAAATGTGTTCCAAACCTTGAAATGTCTCAAATCCTTTATGCATATGCATGTCTTTAAATGTTTACTTTGTCAATTTAAGCTAGGGTTCCAACTTCGAATCAACCATAATAGCTTTGATACCACTTGTTGGAAAATTATAATTATACATAATTACATTTCATCTATTTCTTAAATAACACATGAGAGACAAGCATACACTCAAGATTACAAAATCACTATTATAAAAAGATCAAATTATAGACTATAAGCCACAAGAGAGCATAAGATATACCCAAGGAAAACCCTCGTGAGGGAAAAACCTACCCTCCAAAAAGATCCATACTCCATTCTAGTATTGAACCATTAAAGAATTATTAAATACTTATAGAGTTACAATGAACACCTCTAAAAAATCAAGCCCTCCAATTTATTTTCATGTGTCCATGTATGTATCCACACATCTCATGCAATGCATCACAAATATAATCTTCAAAAAGTCTCAATAATGATAGGCCAAACTGCTAGCCAACCAAAACCAGTAACATATGTTTTATTTTATAGATACAAGATCACATGAAATAGAACTAATGGTAAAGTTAAATTATGTGCTAAAAAACTATGTGAACAGAATATCATTGACCCCTCATTTGATATTTGGTACTAAGTTTCCACTCTATTAAATATATTTCCTCAATATTAAATAATTACAATATCATATCCCAATGTGACACAAAAATTAAATATAATACCAATGTTACAATAAAACATATAAGTGGCCACAAGAATGGAATCTATAAAGAACCTCTTAGGAATCTCTATGTTATGCATGTTTATCTAAGTGCTCCTTGCTGCAACGTGCATAATAATAAAATATTACATTACTCATATTATGCAAAGTGTACAACACCTTATCCCAACTGCAAATAGATCAAGGCGTTATCCTCTTATTGTTGAAGTTTTAGTGTGTTATTCTTGAAAAGATCCTCAAAATGTTGTAATCATTGTATTAATTCATATGGCATAAATCTTACAGAATCAACATTAGAAACTATACAATAAGAAAAAGGATGGAGGGTGTGAAATAAAGGGATAGTCCACCTTTTTCTAATTGCGCAATCAAAAGGAAGATGACCCAATAGGCTCAAGTAAGACTTAAGCCCAAAATGAGTCAATGATCCTTTACTGACAATAAATTGGGAAGAGTTAGATTTGAGGAGATATGACTCACTGATTAAAGATAGATGGCTAAGTAAGAAAAATTGACAAGATGAACAACATATATAGAATAACAAAAATGAAACAGTAACTTGCAGTGACCTGACAATAACTAGAAAACAGATCTGATAGGTGGTTCTATTTTGAAGAATAATAGGAGGGTAAAAAATGCCTTGGTCGTTGTATACATGGGTATAGAAAGTCTAAGCTACTATATATCTTGCACTGTTGTCTGAAACATTTTGAGATTGTTTGTCAAATATTGTACTTTATAGATTTGTGACAACATATTTCTTACATGTTCCTACATATAGAAAAAATAGAAATCATTGGGTTAAAAGGGGTTTACCCCTGTTTAGGAATAAACCTTGAAATTAAACTGAAATAACATGAAGGAAAGCATGTAAATATAAAGATAAATATTAGATCTACCTTGTAAATGTCTATACATTCATGAATGGATATTGAAATTGTACATACTCATGAAGATGCTCGTGTGTTACTTGAACTATAGTTGTTTAACCTTGTGATGTAGGAAGGAATCAAAGTTTCCTTCCACAAATGCATGGATCTATGAATGCCTCTCTAAGATCTTCAATGTTGTTATGCTTTATAAACTCTTGTCTTGAAGAATGGATGAATGAAATGTGTGTAGATAGACAAAGGGATCTTATTTCTTGATTGAAAACTCCTCTACTTGGCCATCATGGGAGACAAGCTTTCTATAATGGAGAAGATTTCCTTTAAAATGCATTGCATGCTTAAAGAATGATTGAGACTTGATCTTTATTGTATGAGAGCACTTGAAATCCTTGAGTGTGTATGAACTTGACTGCTAGATTATTGATTACCAAATGAGGAGAGATATGCAACTTATATAACTCTCACAACATTTCAGGGGTCAAAAGTCAGGAATGTCGATCACAAATTCAAATTTTCCACCAAAACATCGTAATAGGCCACCCATTTAAATTTCAGCTCAAATTTTGAGGTATGCAATGCCTAAGGTTTTTTGTACCTAAGAAAATAGGCCCAAACTAAAATGGGAAGTCAAGAATGATGGGAAGATACTAGAATAAGTGGAGCCAAGTTGGTGGATCAATCATAACAGACATCAAATCTTGAAATTGTTAAAGTGGGGCTTAGCAGAATATCTAACTATAGGTGCTAAATTTTTAGGACCGTACATTTAGTCCCCACTTTAGCAGGAGTATGGGACTACCTTATGATCACAGTAAAGTTGATCAATGCTAGAGAGAGATGACCTACTAGCCTAGTAAGATTTGACTTATGATGGGCCATGTAAAGCTAAAAAATATGGAATTGAAGGTCTAACAAGCTATGAAATGCTAGTCAACCCATCATAAAAGGATAACCAAGTGTAGCATAAACCACTAGTAAATCCACAAAGAGGATTAGTCCTTAAGGAAAGAATAGTTTCCAAAGGGATCCAGAAAAAGAGATTAGTCCTAGGGAAACCATAGTTTTCAAAGGGATCTATAAGAGGACGATCGATTAAAGGATCCACTAAATAATTCTCAAGGCATGATAATGTAATGTAAAGATAAATCTAAGGAAAGCATTATCTCCTTAGTGTTTCTTCAAATTTTTAGTTAACGCAATAAAAATTTCAATCCATAGCTATACCTGTGCCTCCTCTGAGTAAAATCAACTTAAAATTCTCTAGTCACATGATGTCAGATAGTCGGGCTTTATCGAAAGTTCTTAAGTGAATCAGCCAACTTCCAAACTTTTGATTTGGCCCGATCCTACGATATGGTCACTGTGTTGCTAGTTTTCAAAACCCTACATCCCCCGACCATGTAGTTCAAAATTTGTGAAAAGTGGTGACTGTCTGATGATGGCCTTTTTAAGACATGGTGACCTTTAAAAAAATAGAGGGAAAAAGGGAGTCATATCTGAATTTATTATCCATATTTTTGATGTGAGAATTAGCTCAAGATATGACCAAAATTGGGTTGAGCGTCATATTTAAACAAAGGTGGTACAAAGCATTTAATTCACGGTGCCAAGAGGTTTATTTGCCAGGGTATCACATGTATATCGATGGAAACAAGCCATTATTAGGGATTGTTAATTTAATGTCACCACCTTTTTCCTGAAGACACTTTGTGATTGTTGTCACTACTCTTTGGTTTGACTTTCTAGAATGGGACTCCCTACAAATGATGATTTTTGGAATGAAACTCCTCAAGAAGTCTTTCAGCCAAGCTTAATAAAGGAAGAAATCAAGAATAATTTGACATTATTTCAAGCCTCTTCACAGTTGTATGGGAATTCAAGACAAGTTATGATGGTTATGAGAGTGACATCTTTGAGTTGGAAGGAGAAAGATAAAAAGTAGAATTGCATGACATGCTTAGAGGACACGAAGATGAAGCAGTACCAGATGAACTTGTTGACACCATGCAAGACTTATTAGGTAGAATTCGAGTGGATGGAGCCCTGGTATTTTTATTCTTAAATTATATATATAATCTTTTTGGTTAATCTTAGTAACAATTCAAAAAGTCTTTTCTTTCTACCCCATTTCGTAATAGTCACTATAAAAAGATGAATAGTTATTTTGAATAGTAGGTTTCTTTATAGCCATTTTATTTAATATATGGAATTTCTAAGGCTATTAATTTTATTTATGGTTATCATCTTTGATTTTGATTTAGTTGTTTAGATCATATGGCTTGTTCAATAAATGGAGTGAATAATTGGGACTTTGCTACATTTTTCACCCTTTCTTATTTCTTAAACTTTGCATTCATTTTCATAGTTATGGATGGATGTTAGTTTTTCTCTTGTCTTATGGTTAAAGTCGTACTCTATCGTAATTCATTACATATCTTTGAAGGTAGTTGTGCCTTGTAAAATAAGAAGTGAGCACCCACAATATTCTCTGAGATGACTCAACAGTTAATTGAATTTCTCACTTTAGTGGGCATGTAGGAGTATTGAAGGCAAAATGATATTTAAATATTTTTGCTAACAATTTTTTTCGTGACTCCACTAGGGAGCAAAAAGACTAGCACTTTCCCATTTTAGACTTTTAATGTTGCCTTCCCAAAAAGAAGACTATTGACTATGTTTCAATTCACGATCTTAGAAAAATGATTCAAGATCAGGCCCTAGCAAGAAATCAATCCAGAAAAAGATCATTACCATCAATTGAAGAAATAACCTCCATAGATGATCAAATTCTTTATTTATTTTGGGATGATTTCAAGAGAAGTGTCTCTGAAGCTAGAAAAGTAGGGTTAGACTCGTCCAAGGACCATAGATCAGCGTAGCTATTAAGATGTGTGCATCAATGATACTATCAATTGAGAAATATTAAAAAGGAAATTCATCGGGGTATAGCAGAAAGATTAAAAGAACTAGCATCTCATAATTTCAATGTATTTGGGGAACCCATTGTCAAGCCAGTATTGGTGGGTACATAGTATCTCACATGTTGAATTTGTGGCATCATGTTGAAGAAAAAACACCACTCGATGAGCCAAAGATCATTTATGTTCCCAATTAGTCCTTAAAAGAGTTAGGCAGTCAGGTTCGTTGTGGAGTTGTAGGAAAAGATGGTCATATCACTAAGGTAGGGATCGAAGAATTTACTTGCAACTCCAGCGACATAAAAAGAGGTAAAGATGTGCCCATACAAGAATTCCTTGATAAAAAGATTGAGGATAAAAGAATATTAGAAAAAAAATTACATGCATATGTGGGTGACCCCACAATAGCGAGTTATATTTTTTTAGACATGTTGATTTTTGCTTAAATAACACATTTTTAATAAAATATGATAATTTAAGCCTTGAGAGGTTCCATTTGAAGGAATTAATTACAAATGGTTAGCTCAAAGCCTCTTAGATAATAAAAACATTGATATAACATATATACTCCTCATTCATACCTACAATCAAGTCTCCTTTGCACCTATTAAAATGCTGACAAAAAATCACTTTGACTTTATCTTTTGGTAGATCAAACCAATCTATTTGACAAATCTATCTATTTAGTAAGGTACTACTGAGAAAAATATTTCCAGTGATTATAATGTTAATATATATTAAGTTTATTATGACTTTGTATTTTTAGTTTTACTAAACATAAATATTTCACCGTATGTCTACCTCTATGTTTGACGCTTATGAAAAAATAGGAAATTATAGAATTAAAATTCTAAAAAATATCTATGCCCTAGGTATTGAAGTTCTCTTTCTATAAAAAAAATAAAAAAATGAAATTGGACAAATACACAATAAGTTATAAGCTATGTAGTCAAGTTATGTCAAAATTACGATTTAGTCAACTTCAAACATTAATAAAATGTGAAATAATAGTTATAATTTCATCAAACCAATTGCATGCCCTTTGTATGGATGTTACAAAACTAAATTTGAAAGAATCACATTGATATCTATTTTAGAAAAAAAGTTATGCTCTATGAAAACAACGTAACTCTTTGAAAATGACATTTTCTACAACATACTAGTTTTTGTGGGAGAAAGAAGAAACCATTTAAATCAATTCAAAAAATAAAATAAAAAAGATATTTAGAATCTAGACATAAATTCCTAAAAGACTCTAATTTACTTCATCTTCCTATTTCAAATGGTTTAACAACAATATGCATCTGAATCTGAAAGTTTTTTTCAAAATGTAGAGTTTAGTGTCCATTCAGGCAAAAAAGTGTCACCCACTATTGTGGGTTCACCCATGTTGAAAATGCATTGTTCTCTCAAGTCACTTTTGTTTTCAATGATAGTTATCTCTGTGAAGGAGAAGTTCTTTTTGTTAAGGTTGATCTGATGCTCATAGAATGTAATATTCAGAGATTGCCAGAAAATACATATATTGGGTCATTTCATGGTTCAAAAAAGGAAAACTCTACTTCTAATGCGTCCTTGGGCTATTCAAATGAACTTGCAGTCAATTCAGAAGAAGAGAATGACGTTGGCACAACAACAAGAAGAGGAGAACAATTGAAAGATCTGTTGGCATTAAGCAGGATTGCCACTAGTGACAACACTTATTTGCATTCTGAGTGCAAACCGAGCAGAACAGTGCAAACCGAGTAGAACAGTGCAAACCGAGTAGAACAGTGCAAACCGAGCAGGACAGTGCAAACCGAGCAGGACAGTGTAAACCGAGTAACATTATGTCTACCGAGTCACAGGTATTTACCGAGTTCAAAACTTACCGAGTGGTCAGTATGAACCGAGCCTTCACTTCTACCGAGTGCATGACGATGCCGAGTAATGCAGTGGATGCTGAGTATCAGAAAGTCACTGAGTTAGTTTGCAGGAACCGTGTAACCATACTTGGGCCGACTTAGTAGCACTTATGTTTATTTGTCAAGCCAACTTTGTAATTGTAATTGTAATTAATTGTTTAGCCTTGTATATAAACAATGTTGTAAAAATACCAAAATGTAATGAGTATGAATATGAAATAGAAGAGAAAAGCAGAGATAAGCGAATTACAAAGGGCTACAGCAGTATAAGAAGCAACAAAGATAAATCTATCACAGAAGGTGATCAATACATCAGCGAATCTCATTCCGCAATCCAGTTGCAAAGTAAGAGATCTACTATTTCATCCTAATAGGTGAATCAGCTTGAAATCCTTTAACCGGGTAGACTTAACAGTCTTTGTAAAATCTCTTAACTGAGTGCATACTTCATTGTATGTTTGTAAAACCTCTAACAAGGTGGACCTAGCAGTCCTTATTGCTTCTAGCAGGGCAGATCATCAGAAGTGATCAATGTAAGCCTTAACCGGCCAACTTTATACTGCAGTACTAAAGCTTTGTGGGTTTCATCCCCACCCCAGTTTTACTTTCTTTTTGGAAGGTTTCTGGGTAACCAAATCTATGTGTCATTGTTGTGTATGCTTTTAAGTTTCATGCTTTCTATATGCATAAGGATAAAGTGAACTATATGTTAATACATCTATTATTGGAAGAAATTTCGGAGTTACTGATTCACCCCTCCCCTCTCAGTAACTTGGTTAATTCCTGAATATTTCCAACAATTGGTATCAGAGCTGTATTGGTTCTCAAGATAAAGCTTAACTAGCTTGAGCAAAGATCCAGGACAATGGAGGTATTCAAACTGAACAAGGTGATTGAAAATGAAAAGCTAGATCTGGAAGTAGCCATAGCTAAACTTAAAGAAGAAAAAGAACATCTTTCCCAATCCCTGAGAAGAAGGAAGGAACTTGCAAATCAAATGAATGATCATAATTACATTGAAGAAAAGATTGAAGATCTTTTTCCCTCAGATAGCTCAGATGAAGCAAACAATGCTGTCAAAGAACTCCTAGAAAAGAATGAGTCTCTGCAGGAAGAATGAGAAAATTAAAAGGAGAACAAGAACTACACTCAACAAGATTTTGTGAGATCTTAGAACAAAGAAACAAGTTGAAAGATGAATTAGATGGAAGGAACAATGAAGTCCAAACTAAAACCCTTCAGCTAGAAAACCTAATTGATCAGATCTCCCATACAAATGAGGAAATTTTGACTCTAAGTTCAGAAATAGAAAGCACAAGAGAAGAACTAAGATCTGAAAAGCAAATCAGTCTAAGATTGATGGATGACCTAAACACTGAAAAACAAATCAATGAAAGAATGTTGAAAAGCCAAGAAGACTTAGATCAGCTGTATGATCGAAATCTTCATAGGCAAAAAGGAAAAGTAGGACTTGGATACAAAGCAGAAGGTGAATCTTCTAAGCAAGGTACTCAAAGAAATCAGAAACCTACTTGTAATCATTGTGGCAAAATAGGACATACTTCAAATAAATGTTGGAGCAATGAAAAAGCAGAATTCAATGGAAAATGCTACAACTGCAATCAGCATGGTCACAAAGCAAATGAATGCAGGGAAAAACCAAGATTCAAAGGTAATTGTCACAAATGCAACAAACAAGGTCACAAGGCATCCGAGTGCAGATCCAAAACATTCAATCCAGCAAAACAAATTATGAAAGCAATGTTTGGATGGGATTACAACACCTGGTGTAGATGTCATTACTATGGAGAATATGGACACATTGGCATGAACTGCATAAAACATCATCTAAGGAAAAGAGATACTATCGTAAGATGTTTCAAATGCACTAAACTCGGTCACATAGCCAGAAATTGCATGAATGCTAGTGAAATTGAAGATGAAAAGAAGAATGAAGCAACTAAGGTCAAGAAACAGATGAGACAAAAGTGGATTCCTAAATCTACCGAGCAAACCAGTCCAAGTAATGGAATGGGTGGCTCTACCGACTCAAACTAAATTCCCAAGAGAGCACTGGAACTGTATTCTTATAGACAAATTTCAAGCAGTTCCAGAACTGAATTAAAAGAAAGATCTAAATCGGCATACAAGATGCAATAAGATCACAGGAAGGTCGGTATCAGTCTTTACCGAGCAAGGTCGGGAGTGGTCTAATATGATTACCGAGCGAGGTTGGAGCAATATGAATTCTCAAGTTCACCGAGTAGTGAAGTCCTTTGCCGAGCAATTAATTCATAGTGGGTGATAGTTTGTCAGAATTCATACCCTAATTTGTATTGACCATTAATGACAGAGTTGTAAACAAAATGCAAGAAATCAAACTCATTCTTCACCGCCAACTTTAGCATTTTGAGAGCAGAAAATTTCAAGAGCAATCCAGCGATTCAAACACTTTTGCGAAAAGAATTCTCTGTGAGCTACCATGGCATCATCCAGTGCTTCAACGACGAAAGGAACAGAAATGATAATCAAAGGGGAATGGAGCGCACCAGATTTCAAACTCGTGCCCGCAATTGCAGCAGCCCTAGACCCGAACGGAGCTCAATCTCAGATTCCTCCTAAGGTACTACTTGTTAACGATATTCGCAATCATTTCAATTGTGCAATTCAAGAGATGGGAAACCTAGAGCTAGATATTGTGCATGAGGAACTGTGTGTGAATGGTGTTCTAAAACCCGAGCACAAACATCTAGAAGACAAGGGATTAGTTCACATTGCACATTTACCTCGAAACTTTTGGGAGAAATGGGTTAGATACATTCTCAACCGTGTACATGAAGGCAAGATTTGGCTTGAGCAACCCATAGAGATCACTAAGAAGATGATTCACCAAATCACCGGTCTTCCCATGTTAAACAAAGTTAAAGCTACCAAAACCCTAGGTCGACCAAAGCTGGAGAAGAAAACCCTAGCCGAGTGGGACGGTAGAGGCATGAAAGTAAGCAGCATTACTGAAGTTTGGAACACACATCATTGCCCATAAAATATACAGTTCAAGTCGACAGAATAGTGTCTCCTGCGAAGCTATAGACCTAGCATACAAAGTGGTCAAGAATAATTTATCATTTGACCTTGCAGATTTGTTGTTAAAACAGTTTAACAAGAACATGGAAAGCATTCAAACTTCCAAAAACAATCCATGTAAGTTTGGATCTCTACTAGTCTGTTTATTTTTCTATGTTCAGAAATTCTTCCCTTCCCAAGGAAAAGTAATATGGAGAAAAGATGTGCCAGTTCTTTATGAGATAAATGAATATATTTCAGAAATGGGTGAAAATTTTGAGAGCATCATGGATAGTTATTTTGAGTCTTTCAAGGAGAAAATGAATGACAGATTCTGGATTCCACAAAAGTTGGTGGAAGATTATAAGGATGACATTTGTTTCATGGTGGACTGTGATAGAGTATACATTCAAGCAGCTAAACCGAGGATTGTACATGTAAAACCTCTTCCTTATGAGGTAAACATTGATGAAACAAAGAATATCATTGAAGCCCTCCTTAATCAGCCTGTTAATCCCAAAGCCCCATATTTTGGAACATATGAAGAAGCAAAAGTGAGAATTGAATTAAGTATAAAACTTCCACAAGCAGTAAATAAAGGAAAAAAGAGGATAGCCAAAATGCAAATGCTAACCGAGGATAGAGGAGAAGACACTGAAGAAGAAGAGGAAAAGGATGAGAAAACAAAGGAACCAGAACCTGCAAAGAAGAAAGGAAAGGTATTCATCACCAAGGCACCTAAGCCTCCCACTGCCGTATTTACAAGGAGAAGTCCAAGGGGTAAAGCAGACAAAAAGGACAAAGATATAATATTCAAAAAGCCTCCTCTAACCCTTCAAGAGAAGATCAAACTTTTTAGAGAAGGATCAGGATCTAGAGTAAGTAATATAAAATCTTTAAAATATGAAACAAGAACAGAAACAGAACAAAAGGAGATTGAAGATGCTGTCATTGAAAAGATGGGACAATGGAAATACTCTCCTGATGAAATAGCCCCACAGATTCCAGCAGCTTTATTAGATCCAATAAAAATGAGATGGACCAATGCAAAGCAAACTGTAAAAGACATATTTGATCAAACCCTGAGACAGTTAATGCCGAGCTTGAAAAATGATGAAATAAAGAAGGCATTGAAGGAGAATGAAAATAAGATGACACTAAAGTTCAATACTTGTTTGATTTTGATTAACAATATTGAATCGGTTGTGAAGGCTGCAAATGCCACATGGAAGAACATATACCATCTTCACCAACCGAGTACTGAAACAGTTATAATAAAAGACATTGAAGATGACAATGATGAACAACAAGAAGCCACTGAGGTAGATGATACTGTGAGGATAGCGGCAGAAGTCACTGCATCACTTCCTACCTCTCCAGTAAAAGTTACTACATCTACCCCGGAGACATCTTCAAGCATGGTTGTGACAACTTCAACATTTGTCCAATCACCTATAGCAACAACAGAAGTAACTACCATTTCTTCTACCGAGTTGTAGTCTCCTACTTCATCAAGTTTTCCAGCAGTAAGTATTCCAATTTTTGATTCTACAAGTGTAAATACTTTAAGTTCTCCAGTAGACAGTATACCATTCTCTATAGCCAGTCCTACTATGTCTACTGTCACTACTACTAAGGCATTAAGTATAGATAAGCCTAAGGCTCAACCGAGTATAAGATTTTTGGGCAAGAATATAGTAGAGGATATAGACCTAGATGAGGAAATAGAGATTCCAACATTGGATTTTGCAAATCTATCAGCGGACCAAATGCAAAATATAGGTGAAATCCTCCAAAGGAAAGCAAAGCAAAAGAAGCTTAAAGATGAGAGAGACAAGGAATATAAAATCATTAAGGATGCTAAGGACATTTTGTCAGAAGCATTAGGTATTAAAGTAGACTCCTCTCAACATGTTTTGTTACAATTAGCAGAAGCAGTAAATAAGTACAATGAGGATTCATCTGGGACAGACAAGATAGTTGAAAAAGTCGAGAAGAGATTCAATAATAAAGTGCTTGAGCACATTGCTCAGCACATAGCTATTAATCAAGTTGAATTATCTTCAGTTTTGGCAAACATTGAATCTTCCTATTCGAATGTTACCTCTCTTTTGGCCAGACTGTGCAATGTTGCCGACTTCACCAAGGATGTCAAGGATAAAATGAATAAAATTGATGAGGATTTGAAGATTAGCATACAGAAGCTGCAACTTGAACCAAGTTCAAACTCTGCTCATCACATGAAAATCTCATTCCTATCAAATATGCAGTCAGAACTACTGAAAGAAGACACAAGGATCCGGTCCACACTGCTAGACATTCAGAACATAATCCTTCCCATCATGAATACAATGTACAAGCACATTGAACATTCCAAAACATTAATTCATGACAATTAGTTCTCAATAGCAGATCACATGATTACACTCTCTGCAGAAGTCCAAATTGCAATCCAAACATGCAAGATTCTACAAGAAAATTGGGACAGAACCCTGGCACTGATAATGAAGGTACATTCTATTTTTCTATCAAATTTTGGATTCTCTCTGTAAAACACTTGTATATACACCTTTGGCATTATCGCCAAAAAGGGGGAGATATGTATAGAAGAAAAATTTAGCACATTGAAAGGGGGAGATAATTTATAAAGCCCTATGACAAAGACAAATTTTGAAAAATCAAAATAAATCTCAACATGGTTCATGTATATAAGTTTTGGGCAATAAGTGTTTTTGTCACTAATGCCAAAGGGGAAGATTGTTGGCATTAAGCAAGATTGCCACTAGTGACAACACTTATTTGCATTCTGAGTGCAAACCGAGTAGAACAGTGCAAACTAAGCAGAACAGTGCAAACCGAGCAGAACAGTGCAAACCGAGCAGGATAGTGCAAACCGAGCAGGACAGTGTAAACCGAGTAACATTATGTCTACCGAGTCACAGGTATTTACCGAGTTCAAAACTTACCGAGTGGTCAGTATGAGCCGAGCCTTCACTTCTACCGAGTGCATGACGATGCCGAGTAATGCAGTGGACGCCGAGTATCAGAAAGTCACCGAGTTAGTTTGCAGAAACCGTGTAACCATACTTGCACTGACTTAGTAGCACTTATGTTTATTTGTCAAGCCGACTTTGTAATTGTAATTGTAATTAATTATTTAGCCTTGTATATAAACAATGTTGTAAAAATACCAAAATGTAATGAGTATGAATATGAAATAGAAGAGAAAAGCAGAGATAAGCGAATTACAAAGGGCTACAGCAGTATAAGAAGCAGCAAAGATAAATCCATTACAGAAGGTGATCAGTACATCAGCGAATCTCATTCAGCAATCCAGTTGCAAAGTAAGAGATCTACTGTTTCATCCTAACAGGTGAATCAGCTTGAAATCCTTTAACCGAGTAGACTTAACAGTCTTTGTAAAATATCTTATCCGAGTGCATACTTCATTGTATGTTTGTAAAACCTCTAACAAGGTGGACCTATCAGTCCTTATTGCTCCTAGCAGGGCAGATCATCAGAAGTGATCAATGTAAGCCTTAACCGGCCAACTTTATACTGCAGTACTAAAGCTTTGTGGGTTTCATCCCCACCCCAGTTTTACTTTCTTTTTGGAAGGTTTTTGGGTAACCAAATCTATGTGTCATTGTTGTGTATGCTTTTAAGTTTCATGCTTTCTATATGCATAAGGATAAAGTGAACTATATGTTAATACATCTGTTATTGGAAGAAATTTCGGAGTTACTGATTCGCCCCTCCCCTCTCAGTAACTTGGTTAATTCCTGAATATTTCCAACAAGATCTTGAGAGAAGAATTAATTGGGGCAGAATTAATCAATTATATGTGCCAATGGGATTCATGGAAATTTTAAAGGTTATAAGAAATCCCCTTTTTGAAATA